>JAMKCH010046683.1:0-11809 GCA_023653785.1 Ophioderma brevispina
TTTCATGCTCATTTTAGCCCACACCGCGTTAGGTACTTAGGGAGTTTTTTCCATGATTAATGAATGTTTTGGTGTTCTTAAACTTTTGGAACTTTTTATATCCCTAAGTACTAACGTGTTTTAGGTACGGTCAAACGGTATTGGCGCATTGCTATGCATCATGATTGAATTCAAAGCACCCTCTGTCAACTAATATCGGTAGTGATACAATTAATGTATTTGTTAGAGGTGGCCAGGTAATAAATAGTGTATTACCTGGATCATTGTGCTCAGATACTCTTTTTCTCATATGCAATGCTCGCTTAGTTGATCAATCAAAGATGGTATTCATTTAGGCGGTTTATATTTAAATCAAGACACTGATGTGTCATTTCATTCGTTTTGTGACCATGGGTAGGACAAAATTTACCACCCAATATCACCCCACACATAAACAACTTATATACATTGGGGGGCGATTGTATTGTATCGAATTGACATTATGTTGTGTTACAACACCCAACTGATAATTTATTCCGTGCATATTCAAAATGTCAGCGCCCAGCCGGACGGACTGGTTTGAAGAATGCGTTGTCCAAAACCTCCCTTGCCGCAGCTACTTAGGCTATTTGCGCCATTTGTCACAGATTTTGTAAGCACACTGTCAGTGTGTTGCCTTTTTTATTTGCTCTGTTGAAAAAACCTCCTAAAATCGGCATAATTGCCTGATGATTTCTCCAACCGCTTGATTAATTCATTCAATTTTTACATACGGCAAGAAGACCATAATATTAAGCACTTTTGTTCTGCGAACTTTTAGTTCGTAGAAGAAATCTGGAGAAAAAATGCATTTGAAAATTCAATTTTCGCGCCATTTTCAAAATCCCTAGTCCTGCTGAGCACGTTTATTTCAAGTCAAATTTAAGTCGCATTCTCATGTATATGGGGTCCGACCACGCCCTATTGACTCCACGAGGTCGAAGCACGAACGTATACAACCGCACACGAGACTACGTACTCTCATGCAACACAACGTAAACCACCGACGTATTGAACAGGATCTGGCTCATATCGCACCACATTTTGCTCAAATTTCCTTTCCAAACCTGATTTGTCATAGTTTGATATCGCATTTTTCGTGAAGTTAACGTATAAGATTCGATTCGGAGGTTTTAATGGGTTTGGCCTTTTGTAGTAAACCGTTTTTGCACAGTTATGAGTGAAAAATGACCGTATATGAGCCTTAACACCATAGAATCTATATACATGTTTACTGGGCATTTAATAGAGTTCTAATTTACCGAGTCGTATATGCCGAATAAATCCGACCTTCCCACCTGGATGACATCATCAGTCCTTAATTCACATTCCACCTGACATGCTTTTGGTGCAGATTTTGAAAAGCACCGTGCTGTGTCTTCCTTTGTATTTGGCATACTATACTGTACCTTTGGCCTGCAGACCTGACATCACATTCACTAGAGTTAATGCAATTAATCTAAAACAATACCAGAAGTTAAGGAATAAAATGCTATAATAGTAAAAGTTCCTTATTTGTATACACTTTTTTTTTTTTTTCAAATCCTTTTGGTCATGCACGAAATTATATGGGCCAATATTTGTAAAAAGTATCTTTGGTGGATGCATCATCCAACTTTCCATCAAATAAATTAAGATTTCATCGTGCAGACACGGGATATTAAAATATGTTATTACCTCACACATCAGCTGTTACAAAATTTAGTAATTTTTTAATTCAGATCTCTTTTTGAAACAAATTTGCATTTTTATTGCTTAAGAATATTCTGTGGTATTTTAGGGTGTTAAAGCTAAAATAGCACATAAAAAAAATAAAAAAAATAAAAAACTTTTTATTTATTTTCATGAATGCCGCAGCTGGAGCATTTTTGGTGTGTTCATACTTCATTGCATACTTCGGTCATTGCTATCCTTTGTTTTGCCGCACAAATACACAAACCCATGGGGTTATTATAGTAGTAACTCCATGCATAAACATACGCGTATGCCCAAAGCAATACAACCCGGCAACAGTTTAACTGGTATTTAAAGACACTATGCATTGCGAGAAATGGGACGCGCGGATGACTTGACTTGATTAGCTCGAATTGTCAAAGACCGAGTTTATAAATGCGCTAACAGTCAGTCCTGAGGTCACAGTGACACATTTGATAACCGTAGAAATTGTTGTACTAGGTCAGGCATGGATTTTGCAAACAAACACAAAAGGACCCGTGCGTCTTGCTCTTTGTTTGATCCCCACACAGGTCTGTAGTGCAAAATCAGTGAGTTTTTTTCGCCATGTTAAAGTAAAGGGACATCCATGTTCAACTGGCAATCTATGAACTAACCGTGGTCTTCTTCGCTTTCTCAAAAGCAGATACCTCACGTGCACAGACTTTGTTTTACAGAAAGATTCCCTTTATGATTTTGGTCAACTTTAAATGCATGTGGGGCTCCTGAATTTGTCAGACCACGCATTATTTAAAACGATTTCTTTATTTTCATCCTTGTGTTTCAACCCCAAAAATATCATTATAATGATATTATACATCTGAGGTATGAAGTGACTTTTAGCAACATTCTGCATATTTGTAAAATGAACAACGTATTTACGAGCCCTAAAAACTAAGTTTGTTTCAAAACGTTTTCACCCACTGGAGAGGTCCAGAGCCTGCATCCATTGTTTTCAGGTGAAAAAGAAAATAAAGCAAGCCAGCGTGACCTGCTGTCTCACTGCTAATACGGACTGTTATCGTTCGACGTGTAAGTCCAAAATCACAGTGGAAGAATAGTTCTTTACGCAGCTGTTAAGTTTCATCGTCCTGGTTGATCAGCTAGACTATTTCGTATTCACTTATATTGAATAGTCTTTGGTTTGACATAGTCTACATATGAATATTCATAAGTAATGCACTGATATAGAAGGCAAGTTCGTCTAAATCCGTCTTGTCTATTATAGGGCCGTGAGCATGAGGATGACTTCCCCGGGATGACTTCGCCTGGAGTAAGCTCAACATCCATGTTGATCAGCTAGCAATTGAACTGGGATGGGAGCAGAGGTTAGCGCCCCTCTTTTCCGTTTCCATGCGTAGGTTGTAAGTGCATACGGGGAGATGAGTCCTTTTATGGCTTGCGCAAGACATAACTCAGCCAACGAAATTGCCTTTGTTGGGTGGTTTCAGAAAGAGGAAGAGCGTGGCCTAGCGGTTAGGGTACGTGCCTGTGGCGCAAATGTACCATCCAAATTCCCGGGTTCGAATCAGGTGGGGTGTGGCACTTGATGGGATTAGCGGGTCGGGTTACCTCAATTCTGGATTTGATCTGTATACCAGCTATTGATTAAATACAGAAAACCGCTTCCTTCATGGTTACTTGAATTGGCACATTTGATCATGAAAGCATCCCGTCATTCGGAGGGGACGTTAAGCCGTCGGTCCCGTGTCAGAGAGTCACAACAATGTACAGTACATCGCAGTCAGTGTCGAATAAGGAGTAGAGTGTGAAACCCCTGACTGTTCCCATTCCGCCCAGCCTCAAAAAGCCGGGCCATGTTAGGAGCGTCCGTATCATGGATTCAGCGGCCCAGGGTCAGCACACTCAGTTGAATAAATCCTGACACCACCACAAGCCAACTTACCAAGACTTGTGATACGCTAAGAAGAAGAGAAAGGGCGTTCTCCGTGTGTGTTGTAGACTGCCCTATTAGTAAACATGATCTTGTCTGGCGGATCTTGAGCATGGCAAAACTGTTGATGTGTGATTCAGGGTGTTGAGTTAGTAGCCGTGTCTCACAGCATGAATCAGTATTGACACTCAGGCACAGGCAAGATGATCTAAAGATATCCAATTTAGGAGCTAAAAGATTTGGAACTTCCAAATCTTCTCTAGCTTCCAAAGGACAGACACAAGCGAGACCCTCCTTAAGAACGGCTATCACTCTCATGCAGAGTTTCCATCATTGATCCCAAACACTGAAGTCATCTACCTCTTGCATGACTTCTGCACAAAGAAAGAGATTTCTGCCTTAGCCAGAAAGTTTCTGATTACCGTTTTGAGTTAAGTATTTAACATACAGTGTTTAGACATTGATGCAAGTGATTAGAAAGAAATTGACATGTTTATACTAACCACTTTCTTTGCACACATTTCTAAATGACTTTTTTGCGTGTGATGAACGGGCAATGTACAAGTACAAATTTAAAAACGAAGTCTACAATGATGGTGGATGGAACGGAAATCTAAGTCGGGTGGTCTTTTTTATTTTATACATGTTTCAACTCTGTTAATAACCCACCAAATAGATACATTTACTAGAGCTTTGATTGAATTCTTTTACATCATATTGTAACTTATTATTTTACCGTTATTGTGTTGCTAGAATGAATGCCCGTATATATTGTTTTACAGTGTGAAATCCCATCAATCAATGTTGGAGACCTGACACAGCTGCTCAGTGACAGCATGATCGGATCACACATTGCCCTGGGAGAGCGAAGAGGTTTGCCTTAACCAATTGGACAAGTGTACCAACCTTGTTATATGATTGATGAATAGCATTGATTACATTGAGTCATTGTTGATGATATCTGGTCTTCGCCCTTAATTATTCGAGATCTTTAACCCTCACTTCTCTTCCTTACCGCTCCAGCTCCCTTACAAATATACTACTGTAGAAGGATTCGAAATTCATATTTAACTACATGCAATCTTTGTTTCGGCTACTGGGATTACTCAGTGAAACTGCTAAAAGAATGTACATTTAAAATTGCTATAAGGGCTTATTATTTTTAATGATGCAAGGGTTACACACCACTTGAACATCATTCGATATTAGAAGTAGTATATCTGCACCAGATTGATATGGTTATTATACGGCTAAGGCAAATGGTACGGCGGATAAAAAAACAATGACTAACAAAATATTGATTAGAAGTTGTACATTAAAGGGGCTTTATTGCCCGATCTTTCGCTTCGCCAATATTCCATGAAAACCTGGAACCCGAGATTTGGTATTACATCAGAAAACCCTTTATGTGTTTACTCATCTGCAAACTATTTGATGCCATTTCTATAATACATAATTATTAAACCGACTAAAGGGAGCTTATAATACACGCAATTATCGCTTACATTAAAATTATATGTCAGAGTCAAATGAAATTTTGGAATTAAGGTGTGTTATCAGTGATTTGTATATGGAACACAGAAAATACTATACAGGTTGTAATAGGGTGAGTACCTTAAGTTCACAAAAATATAGTATGTGTCTCGATGAATGACAAACTACTTTGATATAATCAAACAATATAGGCCTACTAGGCACCGCACATGGAATCCACAAGCAAAGCTAAGCAAAATGAAAAGGAATGCGTCCTGAAATAATTGTTTTCCTGCAATAGACCCAATCAAACCATACCGTACTGGCAAATTTTGCACAAATAAACAAACTTCTTGTTCTATGTATGTTATCAGAAGAGGTATATGGCCATGCGTTTTGAACGGGGACAGTAAATAGGTGGAGGTGTGACATGTGCGCGATATTTTTGTAACATGAAAGTGATTTTTTAAATGAAATATCAAGCCACATAGTTGAATTTGGTATAAATTGAAGCAGACTGAAGGACAACAAGATGCAAGTGATAGTTTAAAAAAAAAGATTAATCATATTCCACTAATGCTTGTTAATTAGGTAGGGATAAGTTTGTAAAAACTAGGCACCCCTACAAAATTTTGGTCTGGTCCTCTCCACTGTACCCAGATGCAAGGGAGTAGGTGATGATGTCATCATTCTGTGACCCCATTCTACCAGAATTGATATTGTCTCTTGGGCTTTTCTTTCCAGGTATGTGATAAAAACTTTGTTTGATTTCTGTGAGTGTTGTGAAGTAGTTAATTATATTATATTTGTTTTGTCAATTGTAAATTATCCATATCGGTCATTGGCTCACCTGTAGTGTTTAAAATTACTGAAAACTGGACAATGGGTTCTTTATAATCTAAAAGTTGTTGTTTAGTAGGTTAATGAATGTTGGTTAAGTGGGATAGGCAAAGAGAATGTTTGACTTCTTTAATTAATACTGTACAAACCATGGGTAAATTGTTATTACGTCATTAACCAATTTGCTCACAAATGAATGTTGTTAAAATGAAATACATAGGAAAGCCATGACAGACATTTTGATACACTAATTGACAATATAGGCTAGTGTATTGTAGTTTATTAAAAATAGGCCTTGAAAGGTAGTAATGTAGTAATTTGTGTAATTAGTAAAACAGTGCAGAGGTTATGGATGTTAAGTGGTGTTTTGTTTTGGATACTTTTAATTAATAATGCAGTTAAATTATCTCAAATTGAACAATAATAACTCACAACACATCGGCTTTACACAGTGCCATGCAATGGCTTATTTGCCCTGAGTGACCCCTAGCCAGCCACATCTTGACCAAATCATTAGGGAGCGACAGTCACTGTGGTTCAAGACTAATAGAGTAACAGAATATCACTGTTACCAAAGCCCACAGCTCAATGACCTAGACATACTAGGCGCTGACCTTTCCACTTGCGGGGCATGAGAATAATACCTAGAGTGTGACGGTCTAGGGGACATAGTTCTGATATTTCATAAGAAATGTATATGAAGAAATAGCCATGGGTGGTGGGCATCTAGTAAGTTGTGTATAAGATTGAAATGTGAACTCTACCTGTTATAGAGTAAGAAGTAGGAACAGGCCTGATTAAGATGGATGGACAGAATTTGGCATTTCCAGAGCAGATCCACTTTTAAATTACAAATCGGGATATACCGGTTCTAATTACAAAAATCATTCTTTTATGGCAAACACGCATTTTTGAGCCATTACCATTCGCAAATTTCGTTTACTATAATGGTCTAGTTACTGTACAAACATACTGTGTCGAAATTTCAGATTTTGGAAAATTGGCAGCGCTCTTAAAAATGTTATGCATGTATTGCTTCAATACCTCTCTTCAGAATGGGACTAGGTATCATATTAGACTATACAGTTGTTGCCGTGGTATTTTGACGAATTTACGACTGAGTCATTACAGGAGGGCGTGTTATGCTTTCTAGGTTTGCGAAAGAGCAAGGTCCCTTCGGGGGTTGTCTAACGGAAAGAGCCGCAGTTCCCCCCCTCTATCGCGACATGCTAGCTGTGGATTGGCGTTCTGGTATACCTCTCACCGTATATTCCATCGGCGATGACGTATTTTATCTCAACCCATTTTGCCATTCGCTCGTACTATGTTCTTTTTAGCTCTACGGAAAAAATAGGCCTTGGTTCCGTCTTCGTGGGGAAAGAGTAAAGACTATGAAGCTACCTGGATCGTTCCGGGTTTACGTCGTGTTTCGTGTTGGACGACGAGCGTCCACGTAACTTTCACCCGCCTGGGTCAAGGTTGTGGCCGTAAGTGAAGGTCGGATTTTCGTTTACCTAGACGATTGGCTACTGGTTACTCCCTCCCAACAGCTTTTGCAGGCCATGGTGCAGGAAGTGTCGGTCTGGTTCCAGGCACTATGGGACAAAGAATCAGCCTGAAGCCTTTCAGTCTCCCACTTTACTGGGAACCAGCCTAGACTTTGTGTCGCCCTATAGTGAAAAACCACCGCAGAGGGGATAGATGCGGTAGTAGCTCTTGTGTCTCCGGTCGTTTCTGTGCAGTCTAAGGGATGACAGCCCGCACGTGTGGTTTCGGCTGCTAGTATGTTAGCTAGACTAGATCGGCATAGTCCCTCCTACTGCAGGCTGCACAGAGATGGTTTCAGAAGATCCATCTGGCCCGGCATTACCACCAGTGACATCACCCTCTGTCACTTCTCGTTCCGGTCTCACAGGAACTGATAACCAGACCTTCAATGGTCATTGGTGGACTGTTCCACTCAAAGAGATTGGGAGTGCCCGTTCAGTCCTCGAATTCCCTCGATCACCCTGACAACGGATGTTCGAAGTCGGAGAGGGGGGAGCCACCTAATCTCGGATCGAGCAGCGGGCCGTTGGTCAACGACTCAGTCTCGCCCACCACATCAACATACTCGAGTTATGGAGGTTTTTCTAGCCATCCCCCCACTTTTTCAATTTTTTTTTTTATTTTTTTTTCATCGACTGGACCCCCTTTTCAAGGAAGAAGATAGTTCTGGTCCGGTGCGACAGTATGACATGGTGACATATTTAAACAAATATGATGAGTGGGATCCCCAGCCTGTGCAAGGAGACTCTTCGGCTCCTCAGTGGTGCAGGGATCGGGCTACAACCTATCCAACTGGTTGCCTCCCATGTTCCAGGGGTGGAGAATGTGTTGGCAGATGCCCTCTCCAGAGAGGTATCCCAGTGTCAACCAGATGAAGGTGCGGGGGTCATCGATGGAGTGGCAGCTCCTTCTATCAGTGTGGCCTGCACACTCTTTCAGTGGTCACCTCCCATGTGGACCTGTTCGCCTCAGCTGCAAATCATCAGCTTCCAACATACTTCTCTTGGAGCCAGGATTCCCAGGCAATAGGGAGGACGCTCTGGTGGCGGATTGGTCGGGCTGACGCCTAGCCTTTCTCCAATGGTCTGATGCCAAGAATCCTAGAGAAGTAGCTCAGTCTCGAAAAGTGCCCTGGTCCTGCTAGTGGCTCGTTTTAGCCACGTCAGTTGTGGTTCCCCAAATTGCTGGATCTGCTGGTAGGGGATCCATCGGCTTCAAGGTATGGTGACCTGGTATGAGCCACCAGCAGACCCAGTTGCCCCAGAGCACCATCCATACTCTGAACCTGACTGTCCTGCGCAGTTCCGCAAACTTTACACTCGGGTGAGATTTTCTGAACAGGCTGCCGCGCTTCCCCGCTCAGGCAATGCGGGAGTCCATTAGAGCATCTTACAATTCGAGACTCCGCCACTTCCATACGATGCGCCATCAAATCCATTTTCTGCCGCTGTAGGTGAGATCCGACTCCATGCCAATTGCAATATAGGCTTTCAGTATGGCATGACCGTTTCCTCTAGCCCCCTCTTGACCAGCCTTGTTAAATGGATGTTTTCAGCTTGCCCCCCCCCCCAAAAACACAGCGTAGTCTGGTTCCAGAAAGGGACTTGCCTTTTGGTTCTGCAAATTCTTGGCATCAGAGGATTTTGAACCAAGCCTAATCTCGCCTCTTTAGAACTCTCCAGAATTATGCTTGTCGGGTGCGTAGCATGTGGTCGACAGTGTTAGTCCATTCGGTATTGATAGAGGAACACACCTCCGCTTTAAGGCGGAGGGGTCTATTCTTCCTCGTTCAGGCTTCCTTGCCAAGAACCAGACTCTCACCTTTACTCCCAGCCATTGTTTCTTACCTCGCTCACCCGGGTGCAGGTGCTCAGAGGAGCCTTGGTGCCCGGTTAGGGCTCTTGAGTTGTACCTGGATCGTACAAAGACATTCGTACCTCAAAACAGCTTTTCATTCCACACTTGCACCACATGGGTCCACCGCACGAGACACAATTGGCTGCTGGATCACCTTTAGTCATCTGAGATGCGCACAATACACATCAGATTCGGCTGACTGGCTTCTTCTTCAGGGCACATATGTTCATGCTCAATAATATCCTGGAATTTTATAAAGGGGCCTCTTCCCGACATCTTGGACGACCTCGATTGAGTTTGTTTACCACCTTCCAACAACTATAAAAGATGTGCTGGTAAAGCGATAGGAGGGGTCGCCGTCCATGCTCTGCTAGCAGGTCGGCCAACAGGAGCTAAGTCGAGCTTAGGTTAGTTCTGGATTGGTATTTTGAATGGGTGGCACTGTCATTTAGCTACTTCTGAGACGTTCTTCCTCCACCAGCACGGCCAGTGGTATTCTTTGCCAAATACTGGTCCGTGAAGGTACTATCAGCTGCGCATGTGATTCCCCTCTCCAAGTGAGAGGGTGAACCCGAGCGCACGATGCCTACCTTCCATGACCTTACAACCACCCACATTTTGTTCTTCCGCCCACAAAGGTCGTTGGAATGGTTTTCGTGTGGTTTGGGAGGAACATTTTTGGTGGATAAGGACGTATCACTACGCTTCTCCGGTGATGCATTCCTCTAATGTAGTGCGCGCCTTCCCCCGACTATTTCGGGTCGGCAAGTTTTCAATTGTATGGGGTTTCTGATCGTGCCCAATTAACCTTTGTGCAAAATTAAGGTCTGGAAGGTAGGTATCGTGGCAGTTTATCAACCTTTCACTCTGAGAGGGGAGTCTATTCCTTATATGAAATCACTCCATAAATGACAATATATGGGATGTTCTTGAAATCTTATCTGCTTTGCACCTTTGACTGAATATGCTTCAACGGGGGACCTTTGAGAGATCGAATAGGAGCGGTGGTCTAAGGCCACACACCATGTCTCACTCCCCACTCATAGGTGTCTCCTCCCTTTGAATTAGTAACTTTTAATTAACAATGTACATTTAGCGGAATTAAAACATTTTGAAGCCTGTGCCTGGTATAAACAGTGTGACTGTGCAAATTGCTACTGATATATGCTCATGGTACACCCAACCATAATTTATAATATTATAAACGCTTAAAGTGGTGACCCGATCGACACCTATCTCCCCCCACTTTGGAGATTTTTGGGTATCAGAAGACCATTCATATTTTTCTTATTACCCCATTAAAGGTTTATGGCCCAAGAAATGTTTCCTTTAGATTTTACGAAAAAAACGTCTCACAAGGTGGTACACCACCCCGGACAACACCACATTTATTAACACACACTGTCTATGGGGCCAATTTTCTCAATTTTTGCTCTACTATCCCAAAGGCTGACCGATTTACCTCAAAAATTTGTAAATCAGATGTTTTTTGGTGATAAGCTTTATGTGAAGGATAAATAATGAAATTTGGATCATGGCGGGTCACCCCCCTTTAAAGCACCATATGAGATGATATAACATGGCTAACAGTTGTATGCTGTGACGACTCCCTGAATATTATCTTATATTTTTGTATTATATTAATTAACTCATGTTAAATTTAATCATATAAATTATGAGTGAGAACTGGAAATATGAAACTTACAATGTGTGTCGTGCAATAAGCATGACTTATCTGATTGACCTAGTTCTAAATGGCCTAGAATTGGTGAGAAATTCTGAATCCAACGTCATAGATGTTTCGCAGTCAGAACAATATGAGCATAGTAGGTCTTATATCTCATTCTAGAACTGTACAGAGGTTCTTGTTTACCTATAGGAAGCCAGATTGCACACCTGTTGATGACCAATAGACTTTGTGTAATCGCTATGTCAAAACACTTCATCATCAGGATGGTGGACTTCCTTAAACATGTTTCATCACACATCAGCCAACTGAAAAGATACGAATCTTCATCTTGTCTCCGCATTTTTTTGTTGCATCATGGGAAAATTGCTAAGGACAAATTCTGTTGCAAGTCCATTTTTCCTTGCAAGTTGACAAGATTTTCATCCGAGTGTAGACCTCTTGTGATGTTTTTTTCCCGTTTTTATTTACTAACGGCCGGAACACATTTTACCGCACAGTCTATTGAAGAAACCGTACCCACAATACATGTGCGGAGCCTTGTCCGTCGCATTAGAGTCCTTGTGTAAATTAAACAGCCGAACACTTCGTTTACAATTCTTCTCTTTTTTTTCACATATATTCATGACTGCAATTTCTCTTTACAACCACTCTCCTCGATTTCCAGACAAAGACCGACTTTAAGCTGCACTCAATATCCAGCTATTTATATTGACATCAGGACTAGCTTTTTGCACTGGCATGCATAATACACACATCACATGTGGCCATGCAGTGCT
>JAMKCH010046684.1:0-11434 GCA_023653785.1 Ophioderma brevispina
CCTTTCCTCCCCATTCGTACGCCTTCCAATTTTGGGCCCACCAATCCTGAAAATCTTCCCCTAAGCCAATGTGATAATTTGCTCAATAGATTTCATTGATATCTCTCGCACCTAGAATTATACCCAAAATGCACCCCCCACACACACACACAAGACACACAACAACATCCCGCTCACAAGCACCGCACACACACTCGCGGCCCGTCAAACGTGCAGATCACCCCGCTGGCCCGCATTACACTCATAGCTGCAATAGATTCACAGGGATTTGTACGTGACCCCGATCCAAGTCTCATTACCATAATGGGACTTACCCGCAAACCGTTCTAATTCGCATTCGATAATACGAATAGCTGCTAATTAGCATTACGATTGGGCGAATAAGCTAGCAACTATATCTAAACATCGCATGATTGTACGCGATTGCTGGAACCCTATCTAATTCGCTTATCGTTGTACGAATAAGCTGGCAAACCGTTCCAATTCCAATTACGATAATGCGAATAAGCTGGCAACCCGTTCTAATTCACATTACGATAATCGAATTACTTGGCAACCCCACTAATTCGTACATTACGATTATGCAAATAACTCTTCCTTATTGCTAGGCATTACCATCCGTATATCGATCGATCCCATTCACGGACGTCCAGCCCCCTATGATGCTCATTTGTTAGTCTGGAAGACCGTATGTAATTATAATAACAAAGGGACGTCCCCAGACTTTGACCGTTTTGTAAAATGAAGGACCAAAGTCACTCGACACTGAAAGTCGCCGCATGATTTATTTTATGAACATGAAAATCTTACTTGTCCCGACTGTCCAAGGAAGTCTTAAAACGGCAATTTTGATTTTTGATATTCCCGGCTGCTCCTACTGCAGATGATGCCATTTCAAGAACCGAACTTGACTGTGTCCTGTCACCTTTTAAAATGGTCAATGGAAGTTTCTTCTAAGTTCTAGCGAAAAAATAAAATTTATCACACTTGCAGTTGTACACCCGATTTCTGGATTCGGGCTGTCTATCAATCAGGAAACGGGTTGATTCCATTAAGAGTCGTGTAAGGTCACGTAACTTGCTTAAAATTGTATTATTTTCATTGATTGCAATCAAAAGTTAGAGTCAATGCGGTCTGTATCACTTAAAATGAAAAAACGGTAATACTTGAAAATAAATGTATTCTTACATTTTGTAAAATTGAACGTTAAAATTTCAACCATATCCCTAACAGAAAAAAAATGGTAGATTCCAATGCGCTCGGAATCAAAGATGTCTGCGCCCATGAACACGATGGAACACACGAACAAAAAACGTCAGTTCAAGGATTCTTTCAAGTATTCAAGAGGACAGCAAACACTCCAGATCTTAGCGGCCGTACGTAATAGATTTTTTAGAATCGACACTTTGAATCGGGAAGAAACAGGTACGGGGATGAAATTAGGGAAATCCTTTCGGGGATGATATCAGATAATTGTGGCCACACCTACATGCAGTTTTCCGTTGAGGTGGTTTCCAATTAATAGGGTGGACACAATACAAAATCTATTGAGTACTGAGCTGGACGGCCAATACCGCACAGAATTCGGCAACGCCGATAACGAAAGATGTTTAAAGACATTATCTGGTGATTTGAAAAATATTTGAAAATTTGCAGGAAAGCTTTCATCAAAGTGAGGAATAAGTCTGAGAATTCTCATAAGTTACCTTTTCCAGCTGTAGAATGAAAGAACAAGGAAGAAAACGGCAGGTTCCAAGATACGATTCTCCATTCAATTACGTGTTGTCGTAAAGTGTCCGTCGGACAGTAATGACTAAAATCATCCGGATTTCTGTTCTTATCAGGTTGCTTTGGTCTTATTATTTGCAGGGTATGTTAGGATACCTGTACTTGTTAGTACATGCTAAAATCTGATTGTTGATGATTTTTTCGATTTGTGACATTTAGCAAATCACTTGATAGTGTCTTAAAGCCACTATCAGCGATTTCTTCAAAATGTAAACAAATCGCGCACCTATTTTTCATCAAAATATATAGCTTAGTCTAGCTAGTCCTAGTAGACTCCATTTTTCACTGTTGTATTGGAAATGGTTTGTAGTAGTAAAAAACCCCACCCAGTCTGTGGATAAGCGGAACACGTAGTATTTGCCAAGAAAGTCATGCATGATTTTTCTGCATAAGTTGGTCATAAAAGTCGGCGATTTTTCCCGGACTGTTTTTTTTAACTTTATTAGCCAACCACAGTATAAATGGCATCTTCACTACTACTTTTCACAAAGAACGGGTGGTATATAGGTGTTGATATGACCTAAACAATAGCAATTTAAAGACAAAATGGGCATTTTTAATTTGAAAAAAAAAAATAACCGTGCCTTAAAGGGGTGCCCAATTGTGTGTCTAGCAGAATTGAGAATACTAAATTCATCCCAATCTTATCTCGAATTGCATGCCGTATTCTTAGGATGTTTAATAACGCAGAATACATTTTTTCCCCTGGGGCTACCCGCCGGGGGTAGGGGAATGGGACAATATATCTGTTGCGCCACCAGGGAAGTGAGTGAAATCACACACACCGGGTTATTCCATGTCAACACTCGAGATGTGCAGCAGCATGTCGTGGATTTTTTTTTTTTGGTGTTGGGATGATAGATATTGATGAGAAATGAAAAATCCTTGAAAATTTTGAGCTTCTACAACCGTTCGTTTTCCCGCAGGAGCATTCAGGAAATTTACGGGGGTCACCATCAAAAGCTGTGCGATGCAAAAGACAATTTTAGGAGCGGGACCCATAAAAGTTGATCTTGAAAACCCTACCAACTTTGAAAAATCACTATCTGGGGAATGTTTTGGTGTAGAATTCAAATCTGGCATCAAAAAATGTGATAGCTCCTTTACTCGTAAAGTCATTGCGGTTTATAAAATGCATATCTTTCATCTGGGACCAAGTTTTTAGTTTGGGGGGGTCAGCAGAACTCTATAAGAACAATATTTTTGGATGGTCCATTTTCTTGTTAATCTTGAGTAACACTCCAGGACTTTCTATCAGTACAATAGTAGCACATTAGGTAAGTATTAAGTGAGTTACAGCTTATTGAAAAATCCCAATTTTGCATTTTTGACATATATTGGCCCCCCTGAAAATCAGTGTTGATATTCGACATCACCCCTCTACTTCAGATATGTGAAGATACATCAGCAAAGAACTATTCTTGAAAGAACCAGCTTGGTGTCTTGATGTCTTCATTGTTTTCAGCACAAGACACTTTTGCTGATATCCCCATAAAATGTATATGGTGATATACACTGTGCATGTAACAATGACCTCTGGGTCACGTTATACCTTTGTGTGTTAACTTTGAGTGGGTATTTTGTTGTGAAAAAATAAAAGACCCAAGATAGTTCTTTCAAGAAAAGTTGTTTAATGATACATCTTCAACATTATCTGAAGAGAGGAGTGGTGGACGAATGCAAACATTGGTTTTCAGGGGGGTCAAATGTGTCAAAAAGTACAATTACCATTTTTCAAGATGCTGTACATCACTTATGACTTTTTAATGTTCATAAGTGTATTGGTTTAAAGTTCCACTATGTAACTGTGATTGACCAAAAGATGGCTGGAAAAATAAAAATGTTCTTAACTTTTGGAGTTATGACCCACCCAGACGGGCCCAAGAATGAACAAAGGCACATATTTAGACCTCATTAACTCTAAAAGTAAACCCCCTATGAACTTCATGATGCCAGATTTGAATCCTACACCAAATATTACTCTTAGATAGTGAATTTTCAAAATTGTGGAGGGCTCCATTAGTAATCTGTGACCCTCTCAACATAGTCTTTCACATAGGCCGGCAATTTTGATGTGACCCCCCTAAACTCCCAATTCTCTACGGGAAAACGAAATGGACTATGATGCTCAAAAATTTCAGGATTTCATTTCTCATTAAGTCTACCACCACACTTTAAAAACAAAAAAAAATCAATGACGTGATGCGTTGCACATCTCGAATGTTGGCATGGAATGGGCCACTCCACAGTTGACCAAAATCGACTAGGTTAAATACACAAGGCTTCGCATCATGGGTGGTACATTTTGTGACCCCATGTCTGTCCCAGTTGAATAAGCCAGAACTGCTGGAAATTAAAGTACACGTATCACATGCACTTTATTCCGTAAGGCTGCTGAATTTGATGGGGAGCAGGCAAAGTGGGTGCAGTAAATGTACCAACCCTCACTCATATGTTGTGCGTTATTCTGGTAGAACAAGCTTTATTCATTTAGTGGAGTTAGGTAAGGTGGTCATCATTTCGGCATGATGTAACGGGGGCCAAACAAGACCTTCCCAGCAAATGGAGGAATTTCAACCTTTTTTTTAGAAAGATTTCGCATTTCCCTTAGGCTTGTTCACTTGGTCAACATTTTGCCTTCCCTTATTCGCCTGGTTCAAAACATTTGCATTACCCTCCAGTTGGGATCAAACATTTTTGCATTCCCCCACCTTCGCTTGGTTCAAACGTTTGCATTCCCCCTTCGCTTTGGTTCAAACATTTTGCAGTTTCCCCAGTCACTGGTTCAAACATATTGCATTCCCCTGACTTATGAAATTTCTCCATTTAAAAGTTACCATAGGTTGGGTTTTTTAATGGGGCATACCAACTGGTGGATTGTCACATGGTTTCATTGTCCTTTCTAGCTTTGTCAAAGACCCTCAACCAGTATCGACGGAGGGGGGGGGGCGGGTTGTCGAAGGCGAAAGACTTTGGGGGGGGGGGGTTCGAGCGAAGGGAGCGTCTTTGCGCAAATAGGGACAGCAGTTCTGTGCAAGCATAATGTACCAATCAAGTATTACGTGGTCATCATAATGGGAGATTGTACATACTAATGATTGCTTTTGCCAAGATTATCTTTCAACTGAACCTTTTCTTTAAACACCAGATGAATTCCCGCGTAACACAAAACATGCGTCAGATGGTAGTATCACATTTGTTTGCTGCATGTGCTGATACGGCGCCTTAGTCCTTTATTGCCCAATCGTTCCAAGGAAAGATATGGAAATTTATCCCCCAAAATAAAACAAAACACACAAAATAAATGCGGAAAGGCGATGCGCAAGAGACTCGTCGTAGAGGGCGCTATACCACATCGTGTCCGAGGGACTTTCCGTAAATAAAATAAACTGCGCATCCACCTTGAAGAAATGCTATGTCATTTCTTGTTACTTTTACAATACTTTACTCCAACAACATGTATGATTTGGGCTCATTTAGGTATTAGAAAAATAGTGTGATTGCTAAATCTTGGTGATTGATAATTACAATTAAAAACTCCAACCATTCGCAGTACCACCTCATTAAACTTTAAATTTACAATGGGAGATTTCACATATCAGGTTGTCCCTAAAAAAATTAAAATTACTGATTTTTTTGCCCTGATGTAGCTTTCCATAAAATACCCCATCTGAATGGATTAGGAGGCAATACAAAATTCACCTATGTTTATAAAAAAAATTATATTGAAATTTAAGCAAATCAATCACCTTTTTTTCTCTCTAAGACAGTCTGTAGCCAATACAAGTCAAGAAATCTGTTGTGTGTCTAAGCTATATGGAATTACTATTTGACACAATATTTGGTGCTTCAAATCTCACGTTGCACCTTTAATTAGCCAGGGTGGAGGTGGAGGCAGTGTGAAGTATGTACATTTTCAATGAGAACTGGGTGCAGATGAATATCCATTTGATTTTTTTTTTGTGCATAAAATGTTAAAATCAATATTATTTTATTTCAGCTAATTTGCTAATCTAAATTGGAACTGGGTTATTGTCACTTTCCTCCTATACAACCTTGCATACAATTACACTCTTTAAATTGAAGATAATGGTGCAACATTCAAATAAAAAGCTGATCTTGAAATTTCAGAAAAAAGCTTATGTACAATAATCTTATCCTCTACCTAACAAATTATATGTGAACCCACTATACAAAATCGAACAGTTGCAGTGACAAACACCCTTTTTGCATAAAGGTTTGTTGTGATACCAGTCATTGCATAAGAAATCATACGTAGGTTCAAGACTTTATTTATTCACCAAACCAAGAGGCAACAACTTGGGTTGATGGAGGAGTGATAGATCATTCAGACCTAACACCTGATGTAGACTGCTAGAACTATGAATCTTCTGGCCAGACGCACATGTATTTTTTTCCTCAACACTTGTGTGCACTGGCCCTTATGGAACGATTAATAAATAGTCATCCTTGTCTACCTGGAGAACTAGCGGTAATTAAATCTCATCTTTAGCATTTGTTTAACAACACAAAGCTTTTTTCTGTCAAAATTCTGTGGCATGTTCCAGGCATATCTATATTTAACACCATCACCACAGTATTTTACTGAATCTTCTTTTTATTATTTCCTTGCTCACGAATCCATCAAGTACCGCGCAACATGACAATACTTGCCTCAGTTTGGGTGCTAAATATGGATTGAAACCTTTGCAAGATTGGAAAGTATTTTCGCTATCTGATGTGCCAGGTTGATAATTTTAGAACAATTGGGGATACACAATACCAAGTTATTATATTTTACGTTGCCTAATTAGAACTAGAACATTGAATCGCTTCACTTGCATCTCTGTCCCCAATTTGGTAATATCTATCAACAATTTGCTGTACACGTCTGGCCTTAACCTCAAAAGTTTTTATCTGTTGATTAATCAATTGTGTTTGTTGAAATATGTAATTTCTTTACAATCCGAACATTGTATGGTAGGATGAATTGAAGAGGGCTAAGAGCTTAATCAGGTTATTGCAGCTATCTTCTCAGCTCTTTGCCCCCTGTGATCTTCATGTTTGAACCTCGTTCAACGCACTTTCATGTGCATTTGGTTTCCAGTCCCGTTACTTGGCCTCATGGGTTTTCTCTGTGTACTCTAGTATCCTCCTGCTGCTAAAACTGCATGGTCCTTTCTTCCATAACCCTTACAGGACCTAACGTTAAAGTTGAAATAGAGTATCTTCAGGACACAATATAAACACAAATTGTTGGTGTATCATTAATACTAATACCTTACTCCTCCTCCTCCTTTATGGGTTATATCATATATGATTTAAAGGCCATGGTCGATCGCTAATCGCCTCGTCCCCAGGGACCCCATATCTACCTGAAGTGTCACAATTAAATTGGTATCAGTCCAGGTTAGAGGGACTTTGAGACAATGAAGAAAGTAGGCAAAACTATATTGTTCATAGTAGATGGCATGAGAATGAGGACCACCACCATATGCATGCTATACCTAGGCAGGGCCTGTGCCGTGACATTTAATTGAATAGTTGATGAGCTTAAGTTGCATAATCATGCAAAAATACATGTGTTATTATGTTATTGTAGTCTATGAAAATATACCTTGACAACATTCACCCGTGATTGCGATTGCAGGCCGAGACTAGTGTTCAATATCTTCATTGTTTTAACTCCCCCATTTTTACATGTTTTTCTCCCCTCGCAGGCTTCAATGTTCATGTCAAGACCCCTTCCTTCCTGGCTGCAATATTCTGGATCAAAACAGATGCCTCCACGACTTCCCGCAGAAGCCCAACATTTGTAACCTGGATGCTCACTTACTCTCACTGAATTATCCTGTGTGTGATATGGCACAGTCAAGTCAGTAGGGAGACACTTGAGACAATTGCAGAAGTTTGCAGTGTATAGCAGCTTCATCCTGCTGGGTGGGAAGACAATCTACATCTGTGAAAAGCATTTTTTGTTTCCTGTAATTAAAGTTCTTGTTCGATTTATGTGCATTGTGTCTCTACTTGATGAAGCTGTGCACTTTCACATACATCCCATCACTACTGTGGGAAACAACTGCGGTTTTGATGGTAACACAATAATGCATGTTGCAAAGCCCTATTCAATACTGGCTAATATTAAATTGTTAACCACTAAAATGGCATTTTTTTTTTTGTTTATATCTGGGGAATGAACTGGATTTGAGGGCTCAATTTCAGGACGACATAAGAAAAATACAGCCCTTCAGCTGATATCAAAATCGATCTACTTCCTCCGGGTAAATCAGGGGGGTCCAAAAGACGATGGGAACTGCACCTTAGAGTGTCCAATCCATTTTGTCCCGTTTAAAGGCTGACTCAGAGATTTTGAAATATCATGCTATTTATGTGCTGAGTCATTGAGAGAGTCATGTATAAGTAAAGATATTCACCGAAAATGCTAATTAATTCCAAGATAGAGATGACTTGGGATTTTCCCTTTTCATGCAGTAACAATTTATTGCACAGTATAACAGTGCCATAGGATACCGTGTATAAAACAAATTCCGGATCAATAATTTTATAACCAAGTTTTGAATTTTCTATAGGAAGGACTTTGATTTGAGCTAGTAAAAAACATTATTTGGTTAAAAAATCGAGGGTGCATCCTTGGAAAAATCTCTGAGTCAGCCTTAATTTCAAAATTTTAAACAAGTTTTAAATATTGAGATTTAGTTGATTATGCTTTTACTAATTATTTTAACAAAGCCAGAATTTTGCATGTTCAACAAAACTTACCCCCAAATGATACGGCAATGATTCTTGTTATGAATTCTGGAGTATTTTTGTATTAAATGTGTGAGATAACAGCAATTTCTTAAACTATTCCTATAATCTGATTGACCATGACTGTGGTGTCGTTCCACAGTGCAGCATCTTCTAACAATTTCTGGGTGGGTGAAAAGCTTACTGCAGCAGTTACGATGGGTGACATTTGGCTACCACCACAACTGGGACCCAAGGTCTGACCAAGAGGACCACCAGTCCTCCCTTTCCTCCCGTCTAGACGGGGATGACAGCGCTAATAAGCAACTGCGCTTGGCTATGGCACCTAACAAGGCACAACTGCCATTGTAAACTAATATCATTTAGATTCGTCAGCACTTGGTGGGCATACTGACGCATTCTGAATTGACTTGGGTATCCTATTTTTCCCTACAGGTGAGTGTAATAGCATCCGAGTGTGAGCCAACATTTTGTTGTTAAGTACATTGATATTAAGGTCATGTGTATTTAAAGAGGCCCTGGCACATTTGAAAATGAGTGCGGCCCTCAAGATTTTTTCAAAATCGATATTTTTGCATGGTTGTAAAGCTTTTATATACAAAAGCCCTCACCCAAAATGATTAAGACCAATCAGCTTCCGTATGGGTAAAACAAACGATTTATAATTACCTTCGCAGACGACAAAATGGCGTTAAACACAAAACCGCACTCCCGTATGCATTTTTTTCCTCACGCGATGCACACTGTTTGAAACCGGTCCTATGTGGTTTTAATAAGTTCAGTGAGGACGAGTCAAGAATTTCATGTAATTAACACATTGTTGATTAAAGTTATGGACACTTAAAAGTTGTCCTACAAATTACCTGGAGTCTTAATCCCATTCGATGTCCCTTCTTTATGGGGTATGTTATTTTTTATGTGTAAAATATATCTCGTTCTTCCAATGGCCTAGACTATCAATTTGAGAGCAAATTGAAGAAATTTCATATTTTGTGAAAATGTGGCCAGTGCCGCACATTAAGGGAACATTAGCCAAAATTCCCTACCCTCCAAAACGGTTACAGTTGAAACATTTGTAGATTAGCGCAGTGCAAACAGACAAACTGATACACGACAGATATGCCATGCTCGTTACTACTCACAATATAGGTCCGGATTTCCCAACCTTTTTGACTCGAGACCCCATTTTTGACACCTAGCTTGCGGCGACCCCATACTCAAATCTATATTTCAAAAAGAATTGACCAATTCCAGAAAAAAAAATTTGAAGTGTTGTGGAGAGCCCGGAAGGGGCAACAAGGTCACTTATATCTACCGAAAACTCGGAATCTACTGACGGCAGGGAGTATAGGCATCTTGATTAAAAATCCTTAAAATTAAGAAACAGAATCCAATGTACCAATCCACTCCCGTGACGACGCAACTTGGTGTCGCATTCCAAGGTACGGTGCTCCCCATTCCTAAAACACGTTTGCCAAAGTGGTGCAAACTAATTTCATTCATTTATAATCGATTTTTAATTTTGGTCTTTGAACAAGTCCTGTAAGGACAATGTATGATTAATTGTGCACAGATTTATAATAAATGCATATTCATTTGGATTATTAACACGCAAAAATCAGTTTTGCTTGCTTTACATTGTTAAATATCTTCTCCAATTCTGTTCCGGTCGTTTAGACAAATACCTTTAATTTCATTTCCAATTAACTTCGCGACCCCCTTCTTAAGGGGTCCGAACCCCAAAAGGGGTCCCAACCCCCAGGTTGGGAAAACCTATATAGTTATAATAGGTTTCAAAATACTTTGAAACTGCTTGGAATCTCGCCATAGATGCATCATGACAAAGTTATAGTTGTATGAATCACAAACATAGTTCTGCCATGAAAGATTTATTGAATCACCATGGAACTAATCTCCCTAGGATGTCGAAAATTGCAAAAAATTTTTACCCTTAAATTGCAATTACATATAAATTATTTTCTTGTGGGGGGTGGGTGGTGAGTGGGTGGGAGGGAGGGGCGAGCGAGCGAACGAGGGAGGGAGCGGAGAGGGAGGGAGAAGAGAGTGAGGGAAGAAGAGAGGGAGGGAGAATAGAGGGGAGGGGGAGGGAGAGAGATTTGTTCAGCCTCCAATAAGCTAATTACCTTCATAAAACTCCAACAACTTTTTGTTTTGTAATCTTAACATTGATACTCATATCTGTACTCAAAATAACTTTGTTTTTTGTTTTGTTTTTCAGTTTGGACAACCAGCCATCTTCCTACTTGGTGGCAAGACAAAAGGACCAGAGGCCAATTACTGCAATGTTTTTGCACATGGTGATATCACCATCGGCATGGAGGTCCATCAAGGTTAGCTTACCATGCAGTTCCAAGGGTCCGCCAATTAAAGATGGGGTCTTAACCAGCAATGCTAGAACAGATTCAGAAACACTTCGGGTGTTTGAGAATACCTGGGAAGAAAGTTGGCACCGTCTAGTGCTTCAGTTGGGTACAATGTACTCTTAGCATACACAGATAAACCAATCAAGTTGATCTTAGCATCTCATCTCTGGTACAGAAACTGGAGACAAGAAGTGTAAAGACTTGTTCTTGTGGTACTACTGATCTAAAGAAGATGAGGTCTCGCAACATCCTAATACTTTGCTCAACCTATGTCTTTGAATTCTAATGACAATGCAGAAATCCTTTCTCGGGTCAAAAACGTGGCATTGAAATTTGATGGCGAAATTGATTTAGAATGCATGAGGACGTTAGCAGGTGCAAAGATTGTTTGCAAAGAGCAAAGAGATTGTATGGCAGGTGGCTGCTCAAGAACTAATAGTGTTCCTTTGTGGCAAAAGTGCAAATCTCCAGGAGATGATAGCACATTTTCCATC
>JAMKCH010046685.1:0-12558 GCA_023653785.1 Ophioderma brevispina
AACAATTTGATATAGATTTGACACACGATAATGTGAAAAAAAATAATAAAGTCCAATTTTTGATATAGATTAGTGACACACATGATAATGTTGAAAAAACCTAAGTCCATTGATATAGATTTGACACACATTTGAAATAGATTGGACACCCATGATAATGTGAAAATACTAGTCCAATTTGATAAAATTGTGATTTCCATGTATCAAAATCCTGATACGATTTGATACAAATGGATACTGATTTGATACTGTCATTTGTGATTAATTTTAAATTTTGTTTTGACATAGACTTGATTATATTTCAAATATCTATATCAAATCTAGATTGCACCATATTTGTACACATTTGATACAAATTTGATACAAAAATTTCTCCGGCAAGGGACCTCTCTCTGTAATTCATTTGCTCCTGTCTTAGCGTGTGTTTTTTGTATATGTTTTTCTTTGAGGCGCTTGTGCATTTTACTCAACAAAAAATGTGAGTAAAAAAGTCACAAGCTCCTTAAATGTTGAGAGGAAAATCTTAGTCAAATTTGAGTGTAAAACCTACACAAATGAGTCACACACTTCGGCCAAAAGTATTGCCACAACAGCAGAAAACGAAATTCATAATCACCAATTGATTTCAAAGTATACCAAGGATTCTCGACCACACAATACGTATTTTAAATTCCAAAGTTGTGGTTTCTACAGATGTTATTCTCAGAATCCAGATGGTGAAAAAAATTAATTTGATTGTCTTGTTCGTATATAGGCAGGATTATTAAAGAACAGTAACAATAAACTTGCCGATTCAACTCCAGAAGGAATACAGACCCAGAAACAAAAGAAATGGCTTCAAAACTGCCGCTTAATGAATTGTTAAGGTTCAAGAGGTTGACTTAACAAGGTTTGTGGGAGAGAGAAAATCGTAGTGGTTATGTGGACCGGAGGCAAATGAGATAATAAAAGTCAATGGAAGACAGCGGTTTTCGAAAAATTCGAGAAATTCGGAAACACAAGAAATTGCAATTCGAATGATAAATAAATCACGTGGTTTTACGTAACTCGTGTCTAAATTACGCATGTCCATGGCCAGACAAACTATGCACAAGTCTAACGGTGCGCACTAAAAGTATTTTCAAGTTAACACACGTGACCTTTTTCTTGCCATTAAATTTACCACGGATGTTACAACGGTGAAGACATGCTCCCATATCTTTTATTGACATTATCTCATCTGCGCGGCGGTCCATACACGCACACGATTTTCCGCCCCTAAAATATTGAGTATACCATGACAAACAGATATATAAATGTCAATATAGCGGGACTGTTTTGTAGTTTTTTGAGTCCCTGTGGCCTGTATTTCTTCTGGAGCACAATCGGCGAGGTTATCATTAGGCGTTCCTTTAACCCGCCATATTAGGAATCATACAATCAAATTACACACTACTTAATCTGGGAAGCAGCATCTGTTTGGACAACTCACAACTTTGACAAGGATAGTAATGTGTAGTCAGAAACACCTCCTGTACAATTTTAAATCAATTTTGAATATAAAATTGCTTTTCCTCATGTTGCAATACTTTTGGCCAGTGTGTGTAGATTTTACCCAACAAGGGACTAGATTTAGTCAACGATGAGGTAAGCTTACTCAACTTTGACTAAGATTTTATCAACATTAAGGCTGTGTCCTTTTTACTAAACATGAGTAATATAATTTTTACAGTGTAAGGAGTTCCCGTGCACTGCAAACCCCCAGTAGTACTAACCATGTTTTGGATGATGTCATTTTATGGGTCCTTTAACACATTTCAAATGTTAACACGTGAAAAAAGTAGTGCTTTTAAGATATACAATATGGCCGCCAAAATGGCTAAAATTTGTACTGCGGTTCTATTACTTTGTTGATTAGGGCCATAATTAATTTATGTCTCTAGTTAACAGTCGGATGACCATACTTCTTTTACTTTGTAGCTCTGTTATCTTGGGTCTCTATTTTTACTTGTGTTTCTATTACCTTCGATCTATTGCTCATGTCCTCATTCATTGTAAAGATAAACGCGGTGTACGTTTATATACAGGAAAAAGGCCCTGTAGATTTTTATTCAACCATAAACGTTCCATAGTTTATTAATTTGGCATGCTATTTAGTCAGGAGACCTTCATGGACCGTACAGTTTGAGTATGGACACAAGTTTTTTGCTGAAAATGATAGATTAGGTGTGGAGAATAAGAATCTTCCGGTGCACCTGGGCATCCTTGAGCATTTTGAGAAATCCAAGATGGCCCGCTAAATGCTAATTATCTATTCACCCCTATTTCCAAACTATGGAGTTACTAGATATACTATAGGATGCAATGAACAAGTGTAGGGCACTGGAACATTAGTCATACTTCAAATCAAAATGCGAGCCAAATCTCATAATTTTAAAATATCATATAACAGCCAAGATCTGCGATAAAAAATAAATATGAAGTACTTTGATTATGCGGTACAAAATAAATGTATTTCCTGATACTTTTAAAAATTGCAACATGACGCCAATCAATATGGCGAACCAAAAACCCGTGAACATCTTCAAAAATATTGACCAATTTATAAGTATTACGCCCTTCAAATCGGAAAATCAATGGTCAATGCCATTAGCAATGTACCTTTGATCCAAACCAATGTACAAACATTATTTCAATTTGTTTTAAATGTGCCAAAATCGAAATTAAAACTAATATGGTGGAAAATTGTCAAATACCATATAGGAATTACATTTTCTCATATTATTTGCACTCAATTTATTAATTTTGATCATTTTATTTATCGGGGATTACCTGGGTATCACTTGGTTATGATTCATAGGTACATTTCTAGTTGTTTCATTGACACAATAATTTATACTTGAAGTAATATGTAGAAATTTGTGTCAAGTATTTTTTTTTTGAAATATCCCCCAAAACTTTTTTCCAAAAAATATTATTTATGTGCTATCACATAATCTAAGTACTTAATGTTAGTTTTTTATCGCAGATATTTTGTGACTGTTTGTTATAGGGCATATTTAAAATTATTAGATTTGGCTTCCCGGTTGAATTTGAAGTATGACAATGTTACAAGTGTTTACCACTTGTTATGGATCCTATACGTATATCTAGAACTCCATAGTTTGATATATAGGGTTGATTGAATAGAAATTATCATTTATGGCGAGGCCATCTTGAATTCTCAAAATGCTCAAGGATTGCCCAGGGGGGCACCGGAAGAAGATACTTATTCTACACACCCTAATCTATCATTTTCAGCAAAAAAAAATTGTCATACTCAATTTTACGGTCAGTCCATAAGTTGGACCTAGGTTACACGAACCTGGGGGCACTCCAATCTTGGAAGTGACACGTATGTAAGGCTGTTAGCCCACATTTGCAGTATCATTGTCACCCAAAGGACCCTTTTTTTAATATGACCAAAGACCCATAATTTTTTTAATTTTCGCGCAAAAAGACCTCTATTTGTAAGAAAATTGTGAAAAAGTCTCACCCAAAGAACCCATGTTTTGGAAAAATGTGATGAAACTCAGAAGAACACTATTTTGGGGCAATTTTTCTGTCTCTGACCTAAAGGCCATATTTTTTTCCCAGTCCTCTGCCCCACTGAATGCCCCTGAGTTTGGAAGCGAGAGCCTTACACCTATATCACTTCATATTGTGAGTCCCCCCCCCTAGGGACTCAGGCCTGACAACCCCAGAGTTTCTCAGGTTAAATTTGTCATGATAATTTTTTTTATATTGGCAAAATCGATGAGCGAGTCCAAAATACCTGAAGAATGACATCACTAGAACCAATAATAATCATAATCACAGCACCAGGCAGTATATAGTAAGATGTCTCATTCAAATGTCTATGGAGTTACACTGGCCATTAAATCTTACAATTTACAAGAACTGGAATGCCCTTTCCCACAGATAACAGGAGACATCCATAATAAGAAGGCAAAATTAAGGCTACACGTGGACCATTGCCAAAAATAATAAGGCTAAATATAGGCCAAATAAAATAAATCAAGAATATAGGAACATAAACAAGAAAATATAGAAAAAAAAAAACCGGGTTTATGTATTTTTACTTGAACATGGATCCATTGTATATTAGCAGCAATTTTAATTCATTAGAAAGAAATGTACCAAACGTTTGTGCTGGTCGATTAATAGATGATACTTCATGTTGTGTGCAATTAATTAAAGGGGGGGGAGGGAAAAAAAGTGGGAAATGCTTTTGGCTTTGTTGAACCTATCCCTACGTGAATCTATTTTGAGGAATCAGGGTTTATTGAAGAGGGTTGTAATTACTTCAAGCACGTCTATTAATTGTTAGTCACAGAAGTTGGGACCTTATTTTGACCTTGGATCCAAAAATCCATAGGTCATCAAAGAGGCGGGGTGTGTACATGTGTTTGTGGAAAAATGAGTGGAAACAAGTTTTCTCAATGTCAACGCTTGAATCACTGTACACCAATGCATCATTGCCAAGAAAATTGATTTGAGTTTTCCCAAAATGGGTCAAGGTCACAGGGGTTCATTTACAGTTCAATCTGCCTCATGTAGGGTCACTACAAGGCCAATCTGTGTACATTCTGTACGGTTGAGCATAGTACATTATTTTCAAGGAAAGAAATTGCATTTGAAAAGAGAATTTTACAAAATGTGGTAAAGTTCGATTGAGAGGCTTAGCGATCAAGCAGATAGGGGATTTGCGATCCAAAACAGTGAAAAAATCATTAAGAATTTGTATTGTGGTATTTGTGTTACCTGGCATGGATGTGCTAACATAACCTGCATGTGGTTGGACTTGAAACTGTGTATTAAAGACAAGGCAGTACTTTCTATCCGATTCTGTAATTTCTATATGTGTGTGTATCAAAATTCCGACTTTGAGATCAAAAAGGACTTTTCACCTGTGAATATCCCTTGATTTTACAAAGCGTAATACTGTGCACCATGACCTGTAGTTTGACATCCAACACCAAACATTTATGATATGTTTCTTCTGCATGATGAAACCACAATCAGCTGTTTAGTGAGATTTTGAGACGCTATCGCGTATGTCTATTTGCGGGGAGACGGTATGACTATTTTCCTCAAATAACTTTATTTTTTCACTATTTGGGTTTGTGGTCCTACATTTTAAATTAGTTATATGGAATTGTAAATTCTATCTTTGATTTATAAACTAAAACATGCATTTTCAAATTGTTTAATTCTCTCGCATTATCGCTGCTTTATCCCTTTAATATGGCTTCACTTATTGCCAAAGTTAGTAAAGGAATTTGTATAAAAAGAACATCTGTGTGGAATATGTGCACCAGCAGGTGTATGTATTATTTCCCGCCACATTGAGAAGGGCAAAAAGCAACTTCCTGTTGTTTCAATCAGCGACTCTGACCTGCTATCCATGTGTAGAGTTCAGTGCTTTTAACCAAATTAGGTCAAAGGTCACATAAGGGGTTATTAGAAATCAATCTGTTTACAGACCTGGCAAATCTTGGTTAATCGGTCAATGTGTATAAGCAGGATGTTAACTTGTTGCAAAGCAGTGAGGGCGTTGAGATATATATTGTCATTAAGAACATTAGAGTATAAAACATGAATACATTTTCACAGATGTGACTTTGACCTTTGAAATTTTACTACCCAGTATGACAATGAACATACTTTGTCATGTAGCTACTAAACCATAATTTGAAGATGGGTCAATCTATACATTTTTGGACCTTGGGACATGACCAAACTATTGACAAACATTTCAACAATTGGATCACTTAAATTATGACCCCTTTATATTGTCAAAACCTTGAGTGGGTGTTGCAAACAAGTGTTTTGAACTGAGCACCCTCAAATTACCCTGAAAACTTGCTTGCCAACTTTTAACACAAAACTCACAAATTTTATTGAAGCACAATATTGAAACCTGAATCAGACTCAAATGAAAACAAAATGACACAGTATGTTTGTTATTTAATTATGTATATAATTGCATCTTCACATTGTCCAATCATGGTACTTATGCACCATCTAATCTTGCATTCATAGAATCATTTAATATATACACAAAGGAGCTGCACCTAATCATCCAGGGGACACCACTCCTATTCACATCATGCACATCACCCTCGACCATAAAAGCACCTTCTATAGATACGGTGATTTCTCCTGGTTTGATACGCTATTAAATGTAGGTAAAATTGCTCCTTATTTCCTGGATAACTCTATAATCACCCAAATATTTGGTCACAGATGAAATACATGTGGTTTGTATAAGTGGTTCCCCCTGGATCTAGTCACATAGATGTGCATTACGACGGTTACATCATGAAAGAGCCGTTTATTACATTTGAGCACACTTCACATAGGAGTTGCCTGTACATTGTAACAGAAATTTTGACAAACCTAACGTATTAGCATGTAACAGACAATTATTTGTAAAATATGAAAGCATATAGGATTAAAACATAACAAAATGTACCTACTTGCTTACAACAATTAGCAGTACATTATAACTAAATTATCCAACAAAGTATACAGCTGGAACCTTTTCAAATAACATCACAGATTCACAATTAATACATCATAACACTTACAGAAAAGAGTCATATATTAATAATAGTTATTAATATTTAAAGAAAACCAATGTGAAATCATCTAAATTAACTACAGAGATACATGCATTTATTTCACAATACAGATGATATCACATATTTAAAAGTTGATTTCAAGAAAATGTCTTAATAATTTGGCACAATGAAGGCTAGTGGTGTGACACTCATCAACTCTAAACATGATGAAGAACATTGTTAAAAGAGATGTACAATATATAAATAGAAGATGGAGTTTAACATGAGCATGATATCAAAATATATGGAGATAAGCAGGAATCGACATGACCTAACACAAATAAATATACTTGGCTATTGAATATTTGATACAAGCAAGGACAAGCATACCAGAGAGATATACAAAGCATCTTATTCAGCCTGTATTTTTCCGAAAACTTAAAAATTATGCATTTTGAGGACCACATTCATTATCAGCATTTAAAAGAGTCGAAACAAGCCTAGTCTTAAGTCAAATGTTTTTTGAGATGAGATAACTTCCAACATGATTCCAGATCATTTGCGAAGCCACCTCAAAATACAAATGCTTCTATGAGATTTTGGCCCGAAATTATGCTCCAGGACCATATGGTCCTGGAGCATAAGTAATCTGGAGAAATATTCTTAATAAAAAATTTTAATGCACATGCTCCAGGACCATATGGCAAATATGGTCCTGGAGCATGGTCCTGGAACACTTGTGTATTCAAATATACACCAAGAGCATATTCAGCATATTGAAACATGCTCCTGGACCATATTTTATATTTATGCTCCAGGACCACATGGCAATATGGTCCTGGACCATATTTGACTTAAAATATTTCTCCAGATTATGCTCCAGGACCGGATGCTCCAGGACCATACAGTGCTGGACCATATGGTCCTGGAGCATAATTTTGGGTCAAAATCTCATAGTAGCAATACAAACACCGACTTGCATGTTTATAACTATACAAAATCTACCTGGGTTGAAATGGTTTAACCCCTGAAGCCTATCACCTTTCTTATAGTATCTCTGATTGGCTCATTACATGATATAACATGATATAACCTCTGAGTAACCAATCAAAATAGACCTCTATTATCTGGACATAAGCTTTTCTACAAAATCAGCTGGTACATCGCAGAGGGTTAAAATACAAGGTTAAGGGGTCAAATAATGGGTTGTGGTCAACCCACGCTAATATCATTTAGATTAAAAATGCCCTTGTGCAATAATACAAATTTTTCCTGCGCTATGCATTCATTTTAATAAAAATATATACATTATTTTGGGCCCTTTTCAATGTGCAGCTGACTGTTTTTCTTTAGCCTTGAGGCACAGTACAATTCTTTGCACTTTAGGTCTTTGACACATGAAACTTCTCAATCTGCACCCTTTAAAGTAAAAAAAAAACTTATGACACAATGTGATTTGTTTAAAAAGACGAAACAGAAAAAAACGTAAGAAATGACATTAAAACTGCATTTTGCTTGTCAACAAAAATAGCTACCTTGTAAATGACCTGCAAGGTGGCCCTGTTAAAAGACTAGTTGAGTACATTGTAACTTCTTAATGACCTTTAAAGGTTAAAAAAGTCTTCCAAAAACATAGCAAATTATTTCCTTGTGTCAAAACACTCAATACCCATAACTTCCGATCTGAATCTTTAAAAATAAAAATACATAGGTCCTCAGACCGCTTGTGTAGCCTTGCCGTTCGGTCTTGGAATGATAGGAATAACATCCCCTTTACCCTGATATGTGACCTTTGACCTCAAACAAAATGAGGGTTTGCAAGTAAATCCATAAAGTCAAGTTTGGTTCCCAATTGAACTTCGAACTTTTCAGATGAGGTTGTCCTTTTACATTTTCAGCCTATTTTACAAAACTTGACCTTGGTATGTGGATATTACATGCATTCAACCAATGGGGGGATGCCATCGTTGCACCGTGACCCAAGTTGGTTTAAAATCCCATTCAAAGTATGCGGGATATTACAAGCAAATGTAACCATTTTTCACAACAACAACAGACATTCAACAACAAGACATCAACACAACAACAGACATTCAACCAACAACTCAGTGGACCAAAGTGATCCCTATGTTGTCTTCCTGCCTTAGGCAAGGACGACACAAAAAAACAAACCTAAATGGAACAAATGTGATGAAAACGCAAACAAATAAACTAAGAAATGTCATTAAAACTGCTGATTGTTTCTCATCAAAGATAGCCACCTTGAAAATGACCTTTAAAGTGACCCTGTTGGCTCATTTAGCCTGATGAAATACAAAACTAATGACACAAGCTTGTTAAGCCCCACTTTAATTGGCAACATCATTGGGTCCTCACTTTTTTGGTTAAGTGCACCATGTTTTATGTTGATATAAAAGCACCACTCTCATTGTGATGTAAATGGCACCTTTTTGCTAAAGCTTTATTGCAACCATTAAAAATTTTTGAACTCACAATGAAACAACAGCAAGTTTTTTCTTTTGTCCTCCATCAGGTATTCAGAGTGTCCATTGTTTTTGAGGTTATGCAGCCCAAAACACTCACCCCTCTTGGAATACAGCATTTTTAAAACCCCTGAATAAAGTCGGCAAATTGAACTATTAAGAATAGAAGATGCCTCACAACATCTCTCTCAACTTCTGATGATAAAAGTATGTTATAAGAATGAATGAAGGACTACCCCTGCTTGAAAGCATCTTTTGTGTAGAAATATAGCAACCCTCAGATATTCTATAAGCAATAAGTTTTTACATACAGGTAGAAAAAAGTGTTTCATTCCTAACAAGACAGGTTTTAAATCACAAACCTTTATGATTAGAACCCTAATGGGAATCAGGATAAGTGTTCTTCATCTATAAGCTGTTTTGTGTATAACTTTCAAGTTCGGAATGCATTACCATACCATAGAAAGTAGTACAAATACCAGAAGATCTTTTCTCTCCTAAATAGGCAAAATGCTAGCTTTAACTAACAGCTTGACTTGCAACAATGCTCATGAAAAATTGACAGCAATAATTTCTACTTACAACAACTGACTTAAAGCCTGACTTTGTTGGAAATTGACTTGTGTAATAATGGCTTGTTGAATTGTGACTCAATTCTTTCACACAGGATAAGAAAATTACAGCAATGACTTCTCCCTACAAAACACTCTGGACTTAAAGAACTGACTTTTTGTTGAAATTGAATGTGTATAATGCTTGTGAAATTGTTGACTCTAATTCTTTTCAACACAGGATAAGACAATGACATGTGTTTTTAAACCATCCACTCTCTTCCTAATGACTGCTCTTGCAGGCAAGGGGAATTTGTTAATGCTGCGTCTGTCATTTTTCAGCGAAAGAGGTCCCCCTGGCCTCTATTCCGTAATTCGTACCTCCCTAAATAGAAAGGAAACTCAACCCAATGAGACTAACCTAAATATAAACCGAATTCAATAGTAAACGGAATAAGCTCATACACTACTGCTTATTGATTGATCATGGGATGGGTTTTGAAACAAAACTAAGTAGCTTATACATTATCAAGAATTTGGATAGGTACGCATACCAGGATTAGAGGCCAGGTAAACTCATTCCGCGTCAGGTCACATGTGTGTCACTTGTATGTATAGCTAATTGACATTACAATTAAACAAGTATGAAGATAAAAATAAATACCATTTTTTCTTAGTCAATATTTCAAACAACGTAACATTAACTTGGGTATTGTACAATCAATGTCAAAATAGGGCTGCATGTAGATTTAACACACTTTGGTAATGTTACAGTAATACTTGTAGTTTTTCCCAAAATGGGAACTGTGAAGAAAATGTAAAACATTTAGGAACAAGACAACTTTGACACTACAGACTCTGTATTCTTTTCTACTTTGAAATCCTCAGGAGTTCTTTTTCTTTTATACATAATGCAACTGCACCAGTTTATTAGCTCTTCATGTGAATAAATATTTACATAACCCTGCTGAGTTTGTGATGCAGTCACCAAATACAATAGTCCACACATATTCCAGTAGACATTTCATATAGAAGTCCCATGGATGCAAATGAGGCATTCCCATTCATTCTGTCAAGCGCTACTGCACAACGTCATACAGTGCATGACAGAATCAATTGCAATACCTCATTTGCATCCATGGGACTTCTATATGAAACATCTACCCAAATTCCCTCTATACCTCAATGGAGCCCCTCCAACAATGCTGTACTGGTAATACAATCAGTAATTATAATTTTTGGGTACCAACATAAACTTCCATTTTGTCCAATCCCATTTTGTTTATTTCCCACTTCGTCCAGCACCTTATAGGTTGTGATACAGGGTGAGCGTAAACGGTGGGCCCAATTTTATATGATGTTTTCTCCCTCACGTGAACGTGCATCACCAAAAACAATGGATTACAAATTTTGAGTTAAGTTTGGACAACAGAAGCAAAAATGCATACTAAATTGGCCCATAGGGAAGTGTTAGTTAATTAATGTGGTCAACCACGTTTGGTGAAGTTTTTGTTCACAACATCATAAGGAATTTTTTAATGGCATGTGCCCTCAATATTTCTCAATCAAGAGATTTTGGTACCATTTGATCCCCTTTTAATGAACTAAAACTACCTCAAAAATTCATTTAAATTTAGATCATCCTGCGAATACAAGAAGGTTGCAAGTGCAATAGCTGCCATTTGTCAGAAATTCCCACCAAACAAACTATAATGTCTAGTCTTTGGTCAGTGGCTCTTGAAACAATCTTGACACCAATACCTCATCTGTAAATTTTCATGCAGATATTTTGATCCATTTTGATGTGAGAGCTAGATACATGATTTTGTAAACCCCAAAGAAGACTGTGCAAAATATTGGCCAACCAAAATGGGGCACTTTTTGCTCATAACACCTAAACCAAGCAGTTACCCTGTGAAATCCTTTTAACCCTAAGATTTCACGGGGTAACTGAGAAAAATGGAAGCTTTCTTCAGAAACCAAAATTTGTGCCCACTTCCGGTAAAATCTAGAGTTCCGGGGGACAAAGCTGTTAGCGATCGGGCCATAGACCTTTAAGGTTAGGATTGGGGGTTAGACTAAGGGTTTTGAGTTATTGTGTTGTTTCAAAGGAAATTAGTGGACACAAGTGGGAAAATGGATGAAAATGGAGTAGACAAAGTAGCAACTAGAAAACATCAGTTTGGGCCCGCCACTTTGATCACACAAGGTGAGAGGGATTACAAGATGAGCAATTCACTGGGACAAACCAACTCAAGGACCGACACAATTAAACTGGAATACAGATAAATTCTATGCTATAATATTAAACGAGCATTGACAGTTGTTAACACCCTGTTTGTGTCAAATATCAGCGCAAGCGATGTATAAAATAGAGTCTATACAAAAGAGTGATATGCCATACATATAAGATATACCATTTCTTTCAATATAATGCAATAATTAAACTCTTACTGATAAAACAATGTGGATAAATCCAGGTATCAATACTAGCGGTTGTATATGCATCCAATATATGTTTTATTTATTTTTTTCTATGAAAAATTACTGTGCTTGGGTGATTGTGGAAAAATAAGCGCTCTAGCACACTACATAAAAAGTAGTGTTGTCATACTTGCAATACACTTAAATTCGTGTCCCACCTACCTGCTGGAAGCATTTACTAATATTATTTTAAATGAGGCATTTATTGAGCAAAGAGCACCAATCATGGTGATCCACGTAACACTGCTTGCTACCTGTTCAGTGTTGGAGTGAGTCTGGACTCACGAGATCTGATTCCATCGTTTAAGTCCGAGTCCTAGAGCACGAGTTGGTCACAAGGTAAACAGGGTGAAGTGGGTGGGGGGGGGGGGAGATTGTCCATCGGTCACACACCTTTTAACTAAATTCTTTACCAGACCTCGAACCTGCTGGACTCGGGAATCGCACTCAGACTCA
>JAMKCH010046686.1:0-11830 GCA_023653785.1 Ophioderma brevispina
CGAGTCCCTCTCAGTCAAGGTAAAGTAATGTTTTTCGTTCTTGTTTGTCATACCTTCTTTTTTGTACTCCCCGCTTCCCTGGGGGAGGGGAAATGCCTGAGGGTGGGGAGTTATATTTTTCACTTCTTTTCTTCTCCGGACTTTTCAGCGGGTTGTGACATTACCGCTGCCGTGGCCCGGCTTATAAGCAAGGGTCCACTTGCCCGCGGTCAGAGGTCAGAGGTTGTGACCGGTTAGAGGGTTCAGGGGTTGGGACCGAGTCATCTTGTAGGCCGCCGCCGAACATTACGGTTAAAACATGGAAAACCAGTGCGGTAGTCTTAGCCAATCATTCCCGAAGAAATGACCCGGTAGCTTTATAATAAATGTTGGTACCTACCGGTTTCGCAAAACCTATTAGGTTGGGTTTGTTTTGTTTGAGGTTTCCTATCTAAGTTTTTTTAAAGAGTGCGTATCATGCCTAGTTTGACAGCAAACTCGCAACAGTCAATTGAGGTTAAGTACTGGGCCATCGCTGTGAAGTTGCTCTAAGGATAGAAAAGTGGCCGCGACCAGATCGTATACTATAGGAGGGTGGTGCATCTCAAGTACACTTTTAAAATGAACTTAAGTCCAGAGTTCAGAAAAAAAACGTCCAGAGCGGATCGCTTCCTAGTTCAGCGGAAGTAGCCCTAGATCTTTTGGTGAAAACGTCACCTAGCGGGCCCCGGTATTGTCGACGTTTCACAAAAAACTAAGTCCAGGGCGGACCGCTTACTTGGTCGCGGAAAGTCGCCCTAGATCTTTTGGTGAAAAGTCACCTTAGGCGGGCCACGGTATGTAGACTTTTCAAGAATAAAACTAAAGTCCAGGAGCGGACCGCTCCTTGTTCAAGCGGAAAGGTCGCCTAGATTTTTGGTGAAAAAAGTCACCTAGCCGGGCACGGTCCAACGTTAATGTCTATCTGTTTTGCACGTTGTGAAAAATGTAGAGTTCCTACAAGTTCACATGTCTCTGCTCCGTCAAAACTACCCATGGTGACATCACAGGGGACTTTTTCGCCTGGGGATATGTTTTCTCTTGCAGAGTGATGTTGTCATAATCAGAGATTTTTTCTCTTGCAGAGTGATGTTGTCATAATCAGATGAGGTTTTCCTTGCAGAAGTGAGTTGTCATAATCAGAAGCGGAAATTAAGAGCGGTTATACGCCCATGACACACTCCATGGTGCAAACGAGGTAAGTCAAAATTTGATGTCACCATGGGTAGTTTTGACGGAGCAGAGCATTGTGAACTTGTAGGACTCTACATTTTATCACAACTGCCAACAGAGATAGACATTAACGTGGGGCTTTACAGAGACGATGGGCTTGCAGTTCTGTAATAAAAGCCATAGACAAAATGAACAGATCAAAGAAGCAAATATGCAAAGTCTTCACAAAGAACGGCCTCAAAATTACCAGCGAGGCCCATATGAACATCTGTTAATTTCCTAGGAGTAACCTTGGATCTAGGACTGAATTGTTTCAAACCATACCTGAAGCCCAACAACAAGCACCTGTATGTACACAGTTGAGAGCAACCATCCGCTTTCTATTTATACGGAACATTCCAATAAGTATAAACAGAAGACTCTCCAACATATCTTCCAATGAAGCGGTATTCAACGACGACAAAATCAACCCTTCCAGGAAGCGCTCAAAAGAGTGCATATGACTTCCAGTAAATTATGACCCACCCACCGCAGCACACCAAACAAAGCAGAAAAAAAGAAATAGACAACGCAACATCACGGGGTTCAAACCCACCGTACAGAGAAAGTGTAGCAACAAACATCGGGAAGAAATTCCTCACATTATAGACAAATGCTTCCCTCTTGGTCACCAGCTCCGAAAGATATTGAATCACAAAAACACCATCAAAAGTAGATACAGCTGTATGCCGATTGCAGCAAATAATATCCACTCACAATAAGTCCACCATGAAAGATGTGAAAGCGACAGAACCTAACCAGAGCAGCCGAAATTGCAAACTGCAGAAACAACCAAAATGCCCTATCGATGGAAACGGTCTGACACCAGAAATAGTCTTCCAGGCCACCAGTGACGAGGCAAGATAACCACAAAGAGGAGACGTACATCGGTTTACAGAGAAATTCTTCAAGACAAGATTTAACGGACATACAAACAGTTTCATGAAAACGAAGACCAGAGAATGCAAACGGCACTAAGCCAATACATTGGACATATTGATACCAATGTGCCGTATAATCCTCAAATGGAGAATTCTAACACACGTAAACCGTACTCGTTTATAGTAAACGATGTAACCTGTGCCTAACTGAAAAGTATTTATCTCTATAAGCATCCACAGTTACAACTCAAACAGCAGATGTGAACTAATTTCAGGTCTGGTAGACACAGAAGAAAGCATTGCTCGTGTAACTTAAATAAGCTTGCCGTCCGCCCTTTGATTTAGTATCATGATTGAAATCTGCGTTACACGTTAATAAATGCGTAAGTAAAACGCGCGAGCACAACATACGCCGCGCTATTCCACAGCGTATAACAATAGTACAGGCATTGTACATTTTTTTTGCAACCTGAAGCGTGTGGATGGGTTTGCCCAGTCATACGAACAAAGGTGTATTGAATAAAATAAATGTATCAATCAGGTTTACTCTGAGAACTCTCTGATTATATATATATATATAGATATTATATATAATATATAATAATATATATATAATATATATATATATATATATATTACATATATATCAGTTGTAGCTGCCATGATTAAAGAGACGACGATGTACGTGATGATCGAAAAATGCTTGTAATCAATTACGAGAACGTGTTCTCCGTGGACAATATAAAATGAAGTTTACTCTTCTAAGTGGAAGTTCATGGATGTTCTCCAAATACTTCCCCAAGTTGTGTATAGATGAGGTGACATAATTGTTTACAAAAAAAGTTGTTAGCATCTGGTCTACTGATATGTTTGAGGTGCGAAGATATGCTCTTGCAGTTACAGCATTGAAAAGACTTATCACGCCTGATTGAGCGCGAATTTTAAAATCACACGCCGCCGAGTGCTCACGCACACGGCGGGCAGTGCATTTGTTCGTGCCCGCGTTGACGGTCACATGTCCAACTCATCTATAGGTATCCAAATTTGGTCTGCATAATTGTTGGCCATGCCGTGCACACCATTTACGCTCCCATAGCCATATGTACTGCTCGGACACAGCGACGCCGATTCCGTATCCGCAATTGGCTACTTGGCCGGCGAGTCGTAGACATGCGCTACGTCACGGGAACACTCCCCAGCAGCCAAACGAATCAGGTGGTCGATCTGATGTTAGAAACGGGTTACTCACAAAAGACCCCTTAGCTCACTAGTTTTTGAGTGCCTGGAGCGTGCATGACTTGACTTAGCAGCAAATCGATAATTGAGCCAGTGATAAGGTAAGAAAAATGCTTGTATGGATCGTTTTTTCACGTTTTTTAGTCTGTTGTCTTTTTTCAAAAATAAACATAATTATAAACTAGTCACCTAAATAGACAATTTGTAGGAATATTTTGGTGCGTAAATCGTGACGATAGGCCAAGTAGTATTTTGCGCAATCTCCAGTGTACAAAAAAATCCGAATCAACGTTATCTGACCGGTCCGAATATGTTGTTGTGTACGTGTCAGCCACTTGCCATGTTACCGTCGAAAAACTTGTGAACTCCCTAGCGAAAAAAAAGTGGTCAAGTGAAGGATTTGCCAAGGTCGCGGGCTCAAATTACTTTGTGACCGTGATTGTTGAAGTCAAAACAATAGCGGCGCTGTGTGCCGCAAGACGACACGGAAATGGGGTGGGGCGGTTGATTATAACACACTATTTCAACACATGAACAGGAATGGGGTGCCAAAGTGGTAGGCCAATATTTCTATTGGAACAGGTACACCCCCGGTCATAACTAATCTATTGTTTCTACCACATAGGCCACTAGGTTTTTTTAGTGCATAAAAACTATATGATTTAAATAAGCTTTTGGGCCACCCTGATTTTTGATTTAAATTGGAAACCACAAGATGGGTCCGAAGAGAAAGCAAGTCCATTCAAGGAATTGGCTGGTCACAGGAAAACTAGTTGGTGTGATGCTGCCGTCTGCCTGGTAGTCTTCCAGGCGGATATGTAGTTATGCGACTAAATCCAACTGCCACACTTATTGTGTTTCTTGTAAGTACAATGTATTAGTTAGTTCGTAGAGCCATTTGAGAGGTCTAGTGCTTTTTGGACTTCTTATTGTCGCCCAAGGAATTTGAAGCAAGGTCTCAGAGTCTGGTTGGTGAATCCCTTGACCCACTTCTACTGGGAAGATTCATCCCCACCAGCTTATTGTGCTTCTTTTATAAGGTCTTCATTGCACTTCTTTCGGTGTTTTGATGCCATACACTTTCTGCCAGTAGTGTTAGCTCAATGACAACACCTTCTTCTCCTTGCCCGAGAAAGTGATGACCTCTAGTATCGTGACGGGTTGTCATTTTTGGCGGGAATGTGATGAGGCGTTTTTCGTCATCCCACACCACAGTCCACACAGAGCACACGATCCAAGAGCATGTTTATTCGCTTGTCTTCAGATTAACTAGTGTAGGAAGGATCCTGTATAGTGCTGGGTCGAATTTCAGATTCTGGTGAACAGAGTAGATGAAGTATTCCAGCTGATGTCACATTTGCATTGCGCTATCCCAAAAGAGCCATTTCCTTTCTGGGACTTACTAGGGCCCTAGAGAGGGATACCAAATCTGTTTCTCTGCCACTCTTCACAGTGCAAACCGGGTATTTCTGTGTTCTCTCTAGATCAACTGGTCACTGCCTTTCTCAGACTCTGTATCGAAGGCCTTGTCGGCTATGCTGTCTTTGCAAAGTTCACATTGATTATAGTTCCCTTTCAGGTTGTAGCTCTCTCACTCCATTCCAGTTATTTTTTTTGGCCACCGCCTATTTCAAAATGTGGTAATTCACAACTTGCATACAATTAGGTGGTTAGAAAGGGCCTTAGCTGCAGAAAACTGTTGTTTCTGTTCCTGTACCCGAGGGGTGGATTGGTACACCTTAAGCAGTCCTGCCCACTTCGCGCTGACAGAGTTTTCATGTGTGGGTCTGGATGTTGGAAGTGAGAAGGGAAGCAAGAGTAGATGGAACTCCCCTGAAATTAGGCTAACGATTAAGGTTTTCGTATACCACAACCTTACTCCTATGCGTTTCACCTGGTTCAGTGTCGTCTTCTGAGATCCTTTACTTGGTCTCCACACATGACCATATCTCTTTGTCACTGGGTCCTTGAAGATCTCTTGGCCAAGGGACCTCAAGGATGCCTGGTGGATGAAGGGACGTTTCAATCTATGCATAGATGAGCATCATTGGGTGCATATATGATGTTGATTACTTCCCATTCTGACGGACTACATGATCTTCATGATCAGGATTTACACCTTTGTAGACTTGGCCTTCATGTTCTATGCAATTTAGGGAGGTCGTTCCTAGTCGAAGTAGCTCTTTGCATTCATCTACACCACTGGCTATTATGGTACCTTTGTATATTCAAAGGGGGAATTCGTGTTTTTATTCTCAATTTTACGACGGAAGTAGCCAAATTGATATTTTTGGGCCGCCTTTTGTTTTTAAGTCAAAAATCAGGTGGCACAAAAGCTTTTTATAAACAATGTAGTATTATGCAACAAAAAAATAGTGGCTATGTGGTAGGAAACTAGGTTAGTTATTACCGTGGATGTACCAGTCTATATGCTTTTGAAACACATTCGATCGCAGTCATTCAGAGCTATAGACCGTATTCACTATGACGTTCAGCCACCCAGACATGTGTGTGGGACAAGATGCATACAATCCAAACTACAATGGTTTCCATCGATCCATGTTTTAGCGATTGCACAGGGACATTGACAGGTGAATGTAACTTCAAAGGTGAAAACCCCATATGTAGAAGTGGGGCCCCAATGCTGAAACCTCAAATTTTTTGAGGCAGAATCAAAAAGCGGAATCAAATGGTAGTCGCTTTCAATTCAAAAAGATTATTCGCTTATACATCATTAAACCTACGAATAACCTTTTTTGTGCGTAAAATAAAAACGTTTTCAATTTCAACAATCTGTCCAATTTCTGTCCCCTCCTGTGAATTTCCACATGAATTGCGAACATCCAGTGCTTTGTCATTGGACCCTTTGCGGTTTTTTGAGTCAAATGCACACATCCTGCCCAGCACAATTTTGCAACGAGGATTTGTTGTAATACAAGGATATAGGCTCTTTGATGCTGTGCAAGGTGTAACATCCCGTAAATATCTACGCGTAACTTCGTAACTCACGAAAAAAACAAAAATCACAAACGAAGAAGTGGAAATTCATCTTCACTTCACCCTAGCACAAAGTTGACAAACTCTATCATCAAAAGCTATATACATCCCTCCGACCTGTTTCCACCCACAACATGACTTGACATATTTGTCGAGCTCAATAATGTACTTTTCCCGCGGTGATCTTTAAACGCAATATTACACTTCAATTACGTTATTTTTTTTAATGCCTATATTAATAAGCTGTTTGATTGCATATCTACGATCTACTCTTGAAGAAATGCCCTTAACCTTCTGCTTAAGATCAATCAGAAGATCTCGTCACCAACCTCCTGAGCCTAATCAAAGCATAGCCAAACCAAACTGAAAAGAATATTCTTTACAGATGTAGACCAGTGTTGGTCTTCCATCTCATCAATTTTTTATACAACATATGAATTGTGCATTTTTTAGATATCTGTTATCCATGAGTTTGAGAATTTTAAGCCATTACAAAAACACGCACAACGTCATAGCGTAAATGCGCACAAAAAGCCAACAGTCAGTGCCCAACAAGTACACTGCACATGAACAGACTGGTTATCCAGTCCCTATTACACTATGAGTTACAAGAAGCTCATCTACCAAGGACACACAGTTTCAGTGGGTTGTACTTGTCATACATTTACATGAACTGACTTTGTATTCTGGGTATCATTAAAAAAAAAAAAAAAAAAAAAAAAAGGTGTGATTTTTAAATACATTGGGGAATGAAATCTACTGACTGTGCCAAGGAATGATTTTACTGCTCATAGTGATAACTTCCTTGGCAGAACACTACATCACAGGAACGTTACAATTCATGACAATTGTAATGTTTTGGTATGAATGATCAATCATTGACACCATATAATCATCTGCACATTTGGCTCTAAACCACGCCTTGTTTAATTGATCTCGTTTTTGGTAAAGTTCTGTCGGTGCTTTCATTGTACCTTTAGCGTCTTTTTGAGTCTGTAAAAAAAAATCAGGAAATAGTCGCTATTAGATTTAAACTTACGTTTGTATCCAAGCAGTACGATCAGCTTCAAATAAATGTGGCCTGATTTCAGAAAATTGTTTGACTCAAGGCGATTTAGTTTAAAATCGTCGTAATTTAAAATTGATTTAAAGAGAACCAGCATTTCCATATTCAATAATGTTGCTTTCTAAATAGAGGATTCTGATTACAGGGTCACCCATAGGTGCCAACTGAACAGCCCGACAATTCGGTAGGCCTGTTTTTTTTTTCTTGAAAACATTATGTGCAAGCATGGGTTTTATCTACTTGTAGTTCAGCTTTTTAGTCAATTCTTACTGATGCCATGTTGCATGGCCTATATAACACTGATATAATTAATGATCTGCAGTGAGCATCATTTCGTCCTCGCAAGTTAAAATGGATAATGCTTTGGAGTACCCATTGCATTTTTACCACACGTCGACCGGACAAGTGGCTCACCCTTACTACGCGACCCCCGGGGTGGCTGAATCCTGGGGACGACCAAAACACAACCGGCAAGGGTTCAGTGGGCCGCTAAGGGCCCTTCTGGGTTCCGTGGCAGAGGCCCAGGGGCCTCTGAAACTTTTTTTCGTAATTTGAGCCTTATTTCTGTCCGCCTTCATTCTCTTCTCCTTAGAGACCCCCAGGGTGCGCGCGCCCCCTCCACACCCCCTGGCTATTGGCATGGTTATGCTCGAACTAACTTGTAATTTTTATGGCCCTATTCATAATTTCTCACCATATACTTTTTCTGATAACTCTGCGTGAGACCTCATCGTGTTTGTTGTTCAGTAACTTGGATTCTTTCTTTCAAACATTTCTACAGTTCGTTAGATAAACATTTCGAGCAAAGTTGACATTCCTGGTGAGAGAGAGAGAGAGAGATAGCATAATGTGAGAAAAGAGTGAAGTGTTCTCTAACAATTTTGCAATAGGTATCACTAGTTGAAAACCGAGCAAATATAATTATCTTTTTTAAAATATTGCCTGGCGAAGGTCTTTTTTTTTAAGTGAAAAATAAAAATTACCTTGAAACTGAGTAACTAATTCGTACACACATTGCTATTAATCGCTTTTATTTGTAATTTTGAAATCGAGCCTTTTGCCTCGGATTTAAACAAAATTTCGATGATTTTAAATTCTACGCATAACAAAGGCAAATGCCCCTTTAAGTTCTAACGTAATATTAATATGGTAGTAATGCTAACAGCTAATATCAATATCGATAATAACAGTAAAATAAATGAATGTGGAACGTTTCTCCACAATTACCTTTGGCCTTACACTTACTACAATTTGCGGTGTAGCAGATGTTTAAGTCTATAAAGGACGTCGCCATCTCAAAAATGCAGGGTGGTTAGAAAAGAAGGGGGTGTGAGGAAGATAGGAAAAATTCGAGTGCAAGCTAATATAGATAAAGAAGACCAATACAATTTTGCTTATATTACTCTGTTGCCCTTCTTGTACTGCAACAACTGTATTATACAATGGTATTTCTGAACTTCCCTGGTAAGGTTGTTTTAGTAAAAACAATGCTTGTGTAAATATAAACAGTCAAGGGGCAAGCGTCGTCAGGGCCACTGTGTGAAAGTAATCATATCCGGCAGGTATCATAGTTCGGTCTCCATAGACGACAACGGAATAAAGCATCAAACTAATGTTTGCGTAAAGAGTCAACTGATCGATTGCTCTATTGTTCAACATTGTTCCTCGACGTGAGCTCGGAGGACTATAACTCCTGCCACACCTGACTCCAAATAGAGCGAACACGATTTGGGTCAACTCATCGGTGCCACGCCCCACTACACTAAGGCTTTGACACCCTTTGGAGTTAGTGAGTGGACCCTGTCTAATATCAATTGAAAGGTAGTTTTTTAGTGGTCTCAATTGTGGTGTCACATTGTCAATAGGGCCATTTAAGTTACAGAGGGTAAATTTTATAATGCTCCCAAATATGTTGAAATATTTGCTATAGAATTGTCCGTCTAGTCATAAGAACTCCAAAGATGTATAGTTTGTACCATCACCGACCATATTGGTTTTGGAGTTAATAGGTAAAAATGGTTTAAGATTGTATAAATTTTTCTTTTCCCTTTTGTCATGGTCAATAACAGAAGTTGCTCCAATTTTGGTAAAATAGCACAAAAGCTCATCTAGGTTTAATTTGTCACATAAGGAATAGTTTTGTTAGCATCTGCAAATGCATAGTTTTTCATGTTATGGTAAAAAATAGACACAATGGGCATTGACCTTCTTTGACCTTTATCTCGGTAGTAAACATTGAACATACCAAAAGTATACTTTTTAGGAGTCCCCTTTCCTCAGGTTAATAATTGGCAAGTATTTCAAATAGAATCCAGAGCACCTACAATGTTGTGACTTCTGTACAAATTTCTTTTACAAATTTTAAGTCCTTTTACCCTATACTCCAAAAGCAATGGTCCTTAAAGTGGTACTAATACAATTTTTGGAATCCTTATGACTCACGGCCAATATGAAACTGTTTCAACCAGCTGATTAAGAGGGATTAAGCCAACTAAAGTGGTTCAATTTGAGAGTATGTTAAATGATTTTTCTCGTCCAGAAAATATATATAGTTTGGGCATATCTGTGATTTTTTGTACATAGTTTACAAAGATATGGGTAAAAAGAATGATAGAGGTCATTGAATTTTAATTGGTCATTGTACAAGGGGGCCAATTTTCCAAATCGATCAATCTTGACAAAATGAGTGTCAAATAATTTGGGTGTGAACATGAGCAATCAGGAAATCACAATTTTCCACAATTTAGGGTCTTCCTTTTTTGGTTGAATTTTTAAAAAAAACGAGAAGTTCCCTAGTTTCTATACAAAACAATGCAAATTTGCCAATATGGGAACCTAATTTACCACCTAACTAAAACATCCCAGATATTAAAAACTATAACTTTTCGGGATTCATGCATGTCGCAAGTTTGTCCCCACCCCCGTACACTGACCATTCAAACTTTCAAATGACCTTTATCACATTTCTCACCCATATCTCTCTAATGATATATCACAAATATGCAAAGCATGATTTTTCTTATCTTCTGATAAGACGAATCATTTGAGATAACTTTATATAACTAAATCGAACCATTTTTTATATGGTGTATCCGTTAATCCAAGATGGCCGCCAAACGGACCACTTGGGACATATTTTATTTTGGTAACACCAAAATTATTTAGGTAGTGTCGTAAAGATTCTAAAATCCTGTTAGCATTGTGTTTTAAAGGATTGCATGGGAAACTCCAGTAAATCTGCTAGACTATATTACCCGTTGCTACTTGGAACGCCACCTGGAATTCCCCTCATCTTTATAGGCACTGTAATATGCAATTTTCGTTCTGGGCTTGTAATTAAGTAAGTGCGGGTTGAACAGGTTTAGGTTGACAATGTTAGGCCTACAAAATCAAATACATTGCAATAGCATGAGTTAACATCTCATTCAAATCCGTAAACTGCTATAAAGCAAATTTAACCTTTGGAGATGAGTCTAATTTGAATATTTGACGATCTTGTTATTTTATTTTTTAGTTGTAGGTAGTACAAACTTTAATCTCACAAGATAACACTTGGTTCCTTTTTACAGTCAGGCACAAGCAATTTTTCATTTTTTAACCCATGTATTATGAATTTTGTGGGAGAGCGTGGCCTATCGGTTTAGGGTGCTTGCCTCTGGCGCAAATTTTACCATCAAAATTTCCCGGGTTCGAATCCCGGTGGGTGTTCGTGGCACTTGCTGGGATTTATTTATTCGGGTACTTTAAATTCTGGATTGGATCTGTATACCGCTATTGATTAAATCAGAATACCGCCTCTTCTCCAATGGTTCACTTGGAATGGGCAAATGGATCAGAAAGCTCCGGCCCTTCGGAGGGACTTTAAGCCGTCGGTCCCGTTGTACAGAGAGTCCACAACTGAACATGTACATGCGCATTCAGTGTCGATAGAGTAGGGTGGAAACCTCTGATTGTCCCAATTCCGCCCTCGCCCTGCAAATAGCGGGCCATGTTAGGAGCCTCTGTGTCATGGATACACTCTGCCCCGGATCAGCACACTATTGAACAATCCCCACAAAGCCATTTTGATACAAAGAAAATGAATTTACCACCCTCCCTGGATTCCTCCACACTATTACGAGGGTCACCGCTCGCCTAAATCTGTTCATTTGACCATTATAGAAGACAAATTCCCCAACGAAATATTGTGTTGTTTACATCCTGAAGAAATAACTGTTAGGGGCTTTAATAATTATTGGCACCATTGTCAAAAAGAATATAGGAAGAACGGAAGCAATCGCCTAAACTTCTCCATCACATTGACCAAATCATCGCATTTATTTTTCCATCACATTGACGTAGGAAGTGACACGGTCTGTTGTTACTAGCTTACCTCAAGTAAATTAAAGCTTCAGATCATCATCTAGGGCAAAATCGCCCA
>JAMKCH010046687.1:0-11909 GCA_023653785.1 Ophioderma brevispina
TGTTCTTCCCACAATGCAATAGAATGGAGCAAGAGGAGGCATAGTGTTCTTCCCACAATGCAATAGAATGGAGCAAGAGGAGGCATAGTGTTCTTCCCACAATGCAATAGAATGGAGCAAGAGGACGCATAGTGTTCTTCCCACAATGCAATAGACTATTTGCGCGATCCCCGAAATGCATCTCATTCGGTGCCCATTTCCATCCGGGAACTTTTACCAGCCTCAAGTCGGCTAAAAACATACGGTTACTAGCGTAACAAAAATACCAGAAAACTTACCCTATCTGTGACGTTGCACTAATATTTGCGTAATCGTCCGTCAGGTGACAAGTAGGGCACAGTACGATCGAAAATACCATGTTTTGTCGTGAATTTCAACACCAGTGCCTCGATTGTTTTTTGTTCCATAGATATTCTTCTACATTTTGGTAAGATTAACTTCAGGTGAAAAGGTACTTTGTATTGTAATTTTAGCCACTGTTCGGCGACGCGAACGAACAACAAATTTTTGTTGTAAACATGACCTCTGGTACAAGTTCCCGGATGGAAATGGGCACCGAATGAGATGCATTTCGGGGATCGCGCAAATAGTCTATTCTTCCAATTTTTTGCAATCTTTGTCACATGAATTTATAGTGACAAAAAGTGCCTAAATTAACAGAACTCATGCTAGTCTTGCAATTTAAGTATTTGTGACTATTAATTCATGTGACAACCATGCAGAGCAAAAATTGTATTGGAAGAAATGCATTGTGGGAAGTACACTGTGCCAGTGTACCTCCTCTTGTATGGAGCAACGTAACATGGTATTGGTTGTAATCATTCATGGGCGACATTCAGAATATTCACATTAAAGTGTCTCTCCTCATTAGTATTCTGAAAGGGAGTCTAACTTTAGTCCTGGGTTTAAATCAGGAGTAGTCCTCCATGAGTGGACCTTTTTTCCTTCCAAAATACTGTGAAAGTTAAACGTTACGTGTAAGAAAATTCCTCCCCTTACAGCACATTTTAGAGTATGTTGGAAGGAAAAAGGTCCACTCATGTAGGACTAACCCTGGTTTAAACCTGAGTCTAACAGTAACATACTGATTTGATGTGGGTCGGCCGGTCATGGATGTTCCCATGACCCACATACGACCTCCTCCTCCTCCATTATTCATACAAACAAAATCAGAAATAACCCTTACTGTGGATATGATTCTTCAGCACCAACAGTTGTGGATTAAAGTATCGCTGTATAACATACCAAAAAAATCAGATTTTTTTGCCAAGATATAATTTTTTATACATATGTTAAAGGGGCATTTCGTGATCCACAACCTTGCCCCTGGCCCCCTTGTCTTTACTCCTTCATACAAACTCATCACTGCTCTAACCATTACTTTTGGTATCCCTCTCTTTCCTCATTGTCCACTCCATCACTTTCCTCGGTACTCTATCAAATGCCTTCTCCAAGTCTACAAAACACATTATACAACTTCTTCCCTTTAGCTCGGTTTTCCTCTTGCAACCTCCATACACTGCATCTATCGTTCCCTTCACTGGCATAAACCCAAATTGCATCTCATCCACTTCCACTATATCTTCCGAATCCTATTCTCTAAAACCCCTCTCTACAATTTTCAGTGCATACTCAAACAACTTCACACCCCTATATGTGCGCCACAACTCATTGCATCTTCTTTCCCTTTAAAAATTGGAATTAACTACCACACTCACTGCATGCCACTCCTCTGGCATCCCTCCTCCATCTAACACTCTCTGACACAACTCCATTATCACCCAATCCCTATCTCTCCACTTGCAATAATCATCTCAACACTCACCTCCGAGGGGCCAGCCACCTTTCCTTTTTTTCATTTCTCTGATTGCCTTCACCACCTCCTCCCGGGTAACTCCCTCAACTGGCTCTTCCACCACATCAGCTTACACCTTTTGATCCCACTCATTCTCCTCGTTCATGATTCTCTCCATGCTCTTTCCAGACTCTACCTCTATTTCTCTCACTGAAATTCAACTTTCCATCACTTCCCCTCATACATCTTCCCCCTTCGACATCTCTTCCATCCTTTTTCATTGCCTTCACAATCTTATACACCTTGTTTGGATTCTCTCTCAACTCACTCAGCCCCTTCTCAGCCTCCTCCTTCATAGCCTTCGCCACCACTTTCTTTGCTCGCTTCTTCATCCTCTTATATCTCACTTTATTCTCATCCGTACAGTTTTTCTCATATCCTTATATATGCATCTTTCTTTCTCACTATTGCCTCCTTCACTTCTGCATTCCATCACCCTGTATGTCTCCTACCTCGCTAAATTTATTTTTCCTGCACACTTCATCACATGCCTGTAACACCCCTTCTTTAAAGCACCCCCACAAATCCAACACCAGGCACCACAAGCTCCCCAACTCTCGCCTCAAAATTCTTTCTTGTCTCTTCCTCTTTCCCTTCCATACTTTCCTCCTCTTCCGCACCACCTTCCTCACCACCTTTTTCACCTTTCTCTTATTCACATCTGCAACCACCAACTTGTGTTGCAATTCCCCTGGAATCACCTTAACATTCTTCAGAAATATTCTCTTCCCCTTGCCCACCAACACAAAATCAATTTCTGTCTCGTTTCCCCTTGAGCAAAACGTCACTTTCCTCTTGTCTTCTCTCCTAGAACCTGAACCACATATTCGCTACACATAACTTTTTTTCATCACAAAACTCCAACAACAATCTTCCCTCCAGATTCCTCTCCTCAAACCCATTTCCTCCGTGAACACCTTCAAAACCATCGATCCCCCTTCCCACATGCCCTTTGAAATCTCCAACTCACAGGACCAATTGCCCCACACTTTGTGCATCCCAAATGATCCCATGATTCATCTGCCAACTCATCATAAGAATGCTCCTTTTCTTCACACCTTCCACACTGCGGGGCATAGCAACATACCAACCTCACCACCTCTTCCTCAAAAACCATCACGATTGACATCACCCTATCACTCTTCCTTCTCACCTCCACTATCGTTTCGCACAATTCCTCTTTTACCAGAACCCCCACACTCCCATCGCCGTGCTATTACCCGCCCACCACAATTTGTACTTTCTTCCTTCTACCCCCATCATCCTAGCCCCCTCCCCTCTCCACCTCACCTCCTGCACACAACATACAGCCACCCTCCTCTTCCTCAATTCTTCACAAACCTCTACACTTCTCCTCTTCAGACTCCCCAAATTCCATGTTCCATACCCTCGCCCCGAGCCACTTATCGGGCTGTACCTGCGCGACTCAAGGTCATAACTTGCACCTTCCTTTTTGAGATAGGCAGGTGCCGCCCACCCCAACTTTGGGCTGGTTGGTTATGGGAACAAAAATTAAAAATCAATCCCTGTGCAGTGTAATGGGCATATTTACAGTTTAACGATTTTGAGCAGTTGCACCACATAAACTGTTTAGTGGTGACATGCAAAACCCCCTATACAAATTAATTGTATAGGGGCTTAATTTTATTTGTGTGTTATAGTGCTTTTAAATTATCCATAGAGATGTGTAAAACATTTTTTGTAAAGAAAATCCATTTATGTTGCAAAACTGGTGGCGCTGCTTTATCTTTCTTACACCTCAAAAAGACTACTTTGAGATTTTCTGAGGGCACCCTCATTTTTTCAAGCAAATTGTGTTTTTGGTTTTGCATGAAGGGAATTTCTTGATTTCCTGCTGTGAGACCATCCATTTTTTGTTTGGGTCTTGTTAAAATATGGGGCCTAATGGCCTAAAGAGTCCCTATGAGAATTGTTATCCATTCATGTGCTCCCACCTGGTTGTCAATTGTGTTGCCAAGCATGTTCACCAAGCATATTTGTTCGAGATCAAAACACTCAAAATTGACAATCACGATGTTATTTAAAATAAATGCAATTTTGATACGGTCTACGTACCAAGGGAAGAACCCCGAAAGGCTCCAATGTCCACAATGTACAATTAGTTCCAGGTCCATTCATTGATGTGGCAGCATCATTGCCGATGTCGAAACATTTGCACGGAAGCGCATGGATTCCTTGTAATGATTTGGATTCATTTGCTAGTTTGATTAAGCATCAAACAACTCTTTTTTTGTTAACATATTCCCCTTTGGAATATAATTAATGATTCCTTTTAGACTTGTGCACTCAGAAATAAGTAGAATATACCTATTTTGTTTCCACCCCAAAAAGTTTTTTTTCCCATTTTTATTTTCTTGACATTTTACTTGACGAGTGTATGAAAGTGCCCTTTCCCTCAAGAATTTTTGGTTGCAACCCTTTCAGTTAAGTTTTATAGCTTCAATGCATTCCACATATCATTCTTACGTTTTGAGTTACCTGCCAGACCACTACACACTAAGCCCACCTTGATTTTTTAGTAAGTTTTTTATCTATAAACACACTAATTCAGAGGTGTGCTATTTAAATTTTGTGCGGTCCATCGAAGTCCAAGAATGGCGCCAAAATGGTCTTTTCCTTTTGACTAACGACAGTATTTTGAGGGTATTGTCCTATGTAGCCTCCATCACCATTCTTGTTCGTGTGTCCATTTTGAAGTACAAAGTAAAATAATCTACATGATGCTTCCAACTTTTGTGGGTTTCATTTTTTTTTTTTAATTTTTTAGTTTTTTGCATATTTTTGCAATTTTTTCAAAAAAAGCTGATGCGGACCTGAATACGTTCGCCCCCCCTATTAATCAAATTTTTCTTTTTTATCCCAGTAATTGGATCAAGACTTCTCCGGAATTTGCACCTTATGTAATATGCATTTTGTGTGGAAAGCACAGGATCATAGCCACTTTAACTTAAAAGTTATAGTGTCCCTAAGATGAATTGGGTGTCTTAATCACAAAACGCCCTTTTTTGCACATTTCTCTAAACCATGACCAAATGTTTGTCAATACCATATAAAATGGTATATGACAGTGGTTTTGATCACCTAACTAAAATAATGTTTGATTTCCAGTTTGCCTTACTGATTCAAACTGTTTGCTGGGACCTCTAAATCCAAGATGACGCCCAAAATGCCGCTGTTTGACACAAATTAACATTTTTAAATTTTTTATTTTCGTTTTCTGAAATCCAGTTTATAACCTGCCATATGATTAATTATTCAAATATGCAATTTGCCCAGAAGTGTGATAGACTATCCTTTGGAAGTTGGTTAGCATTGTTGCCGCCCATACTTATGCAATATACACACGATGAACAGAAATTCATTTTGTCCTTTGTCTTAGCTCTGTATGGTTCTTTCCAACTATATGCAAAGAAAACTACAGGCATAAATATTTTGCATGTAATAGGCTTGTTCTTGCCCTCCTTTGGAGAAGTGCAAATCCCTGTAAAGCATTTCATTCCGTTTTTCCTGCACCCACAGTTAGTTTGAATGTGTACTCTGCATTGCAGCAAATTTCGAAATTTTTTAAAAATATTTGGTTTTGTTCAAATATTTGGTTTGGACCAAACTTATAACCATCTTTCACCGCCAAAGACACCTATTTTTGGGGGAAAATTTTTTACAAAATTTTTCAAGCTCCAAAGACTTTATTTTTAGAAAATTTTGCAAAAATCTCACCCAAAGACCACTTTTTTTGGAAAATTTGCAAAATCATCACTCAAACCCCTATTTTGAAGCAATTGTCCTGGTCCCTGTTCGCCAAGCCCTTCTTTTTTTTTCAGTCCTGTCACCGAATGCCCATGACATTTTGGAAGCGAAGCATTACACCCCAGCATTTTCACTAGGTGGTTCCCCAAACCCCACAGTTTTCCAAACAACAGATGGTGCTTGCTGGCAGTACATCTATTCCAATCAATTTGAAATTTCACTTGGGAGCTGGTTAATCCAGCCATAGATGGCGGTCTTGTGCCCTCTGATGATACAGTGCCTACTGAGTATGATGTACGCTGTGTAGTAGGCCCTCAGTACTTTTGTTTATTAAGGCCTCTGCAGGAGACGTTTGGTGGGTCAATCTCCCAGAACTAAAAATGGTGAACCGAAGTTCATTGACCCTGTAAGTAGAGGGAGGATGCACGCATAAAATGCTACAAAGGCTTCAAGAATGTGGTATCATTCTCTAGTAGCCACGAGTCAATGCCTTTTCTCTTTGCCCCTTGAAAGCAACATAAGCCTTTAAGTTCAATGAGCTTCCTAGCCCATCACATTCTGATTCTCTAAGTGTTGATCCATGGCTGTACATTGACTGTAAACATGTTCTACGACGCAATGTCTATTTCCTGTCAGAATAGACATTTGCTTGAATTCCTTAACAGTCCACAAGCAGCTGATGCATGCCAATACCATGGCAACGGTATCCGGACGCGATATTTTTTTCCGTAGTTTACAAGGCCTGAGGAAATTTCCAAAAGAAGCCGCCCCCAATTTTTTTGACCCGGGTTTTTTTTTGCCAATTTGAATGCTTTTCCCATGTATTAGATCACACCTAATGAATAAGCCAAATCCCCGTATTTATGTAATAATATGATGATTTAGGCACTTTCTGTCGTGCACGACAGAAGTCAAAGCACAGTGTTCTATGGGGACAATTCATATCAGCAAGTGCAAAACAAGGTTTGCCGTTTTTCTTTTGTACTTGTTTTCACATAAATCTTCGGACGTTCTTTGGTAGGTGGTCTTACACTCGATCCGTGCAATTATGGAGAGAAATTCGATCCTAAAAAAATCTCCTTCCTGTCACTTTTAATATTTACAAGTTTAACTATGGAACCTCTTTTCATCCGGGACGGTAAGTCCGACACACATCCACTGTGTACCAGAACGTGATGCAGATGTGCATTTGAGGATTATTCTTACTATCATGCAATTTCCTCCACTTATAGATTAACTCTGGTATTTCTTGGTGTAATTTCATAGCATGTGGATCCCAATGTTGCAAATAAGACACATCACACATCCATCTACCCTCGCATGCCTTTAGTTCTTTTCACTATCTATTACAAGCTACTCAGAAATTTCCCGAGAATGGTGCACTCAATTTTCTAAACAAATCATGTTTTTTGCATATAACATATGCCGTGTCCCTCTCCTCTGTGAAATAGCTAAGTTCAGATTGAATTCCTTCATATAGAAATCACAACTTTGTTATAAAATCTGTATCTTCCTCTAACTTTGGCCATAGCTTTTAGGTTGACTGTTTTGTTATTTCCACTTGACTATTTTTCAATTATAGCCAAAAAATTATATTTCAAATTCTGCGTCAGCCTTTTAAGAAATTTGCTAAGGACTGTCTTGACCTTCCACATCTCTAGGACCTCCTAGGATCAACTCGTTGGTTGGGGCTAGCAATTATTGTGGAGAAGCTGTCTTCAACTGTTCTATCCTGGACTCCCCTTTTATGATATTCGGTATGTATCACACACACCCAATGCACCTGTGATGATGCTAGATGAACTTTGTTTCTTATGATTTTCATTATTGATCTCCTCCAAAAATCACCAATATTAAATTATTAACAAATTCCAAATTTCTAAATGAAGGGCCAAAGTATCCAAAATAACAACTTAAAGAGTTTTGGGCTTTGGTGTGTTCCTTTAGTTTTTGACCAACTTCTCCAACATATGCATAAGCACAGACTTTTATGTTTGGCAGGACACCATCTGTTTCTATTGAATAGGGCATTGGTCCGAGTGGATACTCAAGAACTTTATGTTAAACCATAGGTCCTTTGCAATGACTGCCTATTTTGAAAAGGATCTCCAGTGTATCGCACCGTAAGTGCACACCCCTCTTAATTGACCACGTCTTTGATTTCGTCATTTAAGTGAAGTTTTGTGTAGTGCAAGTTTTTGGCAATTTTAATGCGTAAAAGCTAGTCTGAGCTTGCATGGTCTGCTACTCTGCTGCACCATCAGGAGTAGCCCTGGGTTCAGCATTATCTGGCTAATTCTTCAGGGTGACAAATTGGGTGAGCGCCATGTTTCCTTTCCTTTCTCCATATAGGACTTCAACCTGTCATTGATTTTGCCAACTCTCCGAGGTCTTGCTTACCGGAGCAAATAATAAAATTTAATGAAACAAGAGCCTAGGCATCACAACCGAAATGCTGGTGATACCCTACAATACCCATAAACCAAAAAATGCTGAACTCAGTTCGAAGGCAGCTTCGCCACAACATTGCTAAGCCCCAAACACCTATTGACCAGCGGCTTTTAGAATTCTTCTAAAAACAGAAAGTTCCGGAGTCCCCTTGACAAATTTCTAATTGAAGAGTGGAAAGATCACCAGTATGTTAAGATTATAGATAGACGTTGATCTATTTTGGCAACTCGGGATCCACATGCTATGATTAAACGCAAACAGGTCTGGTTGAAATACTGATAAATTCCGGTGTAAAAGGACTATATGTTGGAGGCAGGCCTTGATCAAAGACTAATCCTGCATGCCCCCTTTTGCACGTCACTTCAACTAACCCCAGCCTTGAGGTGGTTGTAATATCTTCTCCGGATACCGATGTCATGGTATTGGGCATCAGCTGCTTGTGGACTGGGATGGATTTCAAGTAAAATGTATATGTTCTGACTCAAACTGCATCGAGAACATGTTAACATCATAGTCACCGTAATTGGAACCAAACTTGAAATCAGCGTGTGATAGGCTTATAGAAGTTCGTCCACTGACAGGCATTGACAATATGTCTGCTTTCGAGGGCAAGGGAAAGTTATGATATGTGGCTACTAAAGATGAGACCACATTCTTTTGAAGACCTTCCCACCTCCAGACATCCAATGGATATGAATTGTACCAGCTCCAAGTGAAATTCAAATTGATTGGATGGAAATACTACCCCACGCACCCATTTGTTTGTTTTGGGATACATGTTGCTTTGAGGATAAAATGCCGATTGCATTTCCAACCAATGTGGGTGCAGGAAAAATGGAATGACATGTACAGGGATTTGCCTTTGTCCAAGGATGCAAGATCCTCCTATCAATGCAGCTATTTTAGCCTGAAAACGAGTCATCAGCATCAAATGTTCACAGAAACTTTCACACGATATAGAGTCAGACAAACACCGATGATCTCTACTAAGTTTAACTTTATTAGTAGTATTCCCTTCCGCATTACTTGGGAAGAACAATCACAGACTCTGCGATCATAAAGGGCAAAATATCGGCTTTCAGCACTGTATTTATTAGCCTAAGTAAAGGGCAATATTGTAGCCAACTTCAAAAATAATAGTTTTTATCACACTTTTTTTGGCAAATTGCAATTTTTGAAATGAGCAACTTGGAGGCAGTTAAGCATGCTACAGCATTTTAGTAGAGTTTCTATTTCAAGCACTACGACTGTCCCAAAAAAAAAACTATAATACCCCCTTTTTTTTGAAAAAAATAAAAATAATAAACTGTGCTTTTTTGCCAGATATTTTGACTTTATTTGTTAGACAAGATGCTAACCTCAATCCTCGCTTTTTATTCCATCCAATTTGATGCACCCTAACGGAGATTATTGTCGGTTGAACACAAGGAATAAAATACCACTTGGTGTGCCATGTCACCTGAAGGTCAAGAACTTCGGTATAAGGCGTGTAGCATAATTGTGGTATTAAACCCTGTTCAAACAAAAAATATTATTGTCCAGATTATAGTGAATGTATTATCATGGATTGAACTAATCAATATTAAAGGTGATTTTTCAGTGGAAAAGCCCCATAATTATTAGTTGAGGATAACAGAGGGACTTCCCTCTCAGGGGGACAAAATAATCATGAAAATTCATGGAAATTTTGGGAATTGGACTGCTGAAACTAATGTAACATCTACAAGTCTGTTGAGGAACATTAATGTGTGGACATCCTCTAATGTGGACGGTGACCTTTACCCTTCCCCTATTCCCTCCCCACTCCGCCTCCAAGATTCCAGGGAGGAACTGGTGAAAAAAAGCAGTGTTGCCAACAAAGAAGCAATAATTGAAGGCGGGTTGTGTTCAAGTGTCTCAGTTTACTTACTTTCAACAAAAGTGTTTTTATGGTTCTTCCGTCTCTCCTGCTGAACCTTAGTAAAAGCTGATAACAAGTGCAAGACTGTTTTGGAATTGATATTTCCCAATTCTACATGTATTATTAGCACTTGCGACATTATAAAGTTTAACTTATGTTTTATCACAAGAAGCAGCACTAATCAATTACCTATTTTTTTAATTTTAATTATTTATTTTTTGAATTTCTTTCAAAACTATTAATTATCTAAAATTTGACCTGAAGTTTGTTGATATCAGGATAGGCGAATCTGGCCCAACAGGTTTTTTCAACTCTCTCAGATATTATCCGCGTAACTCATTGTACCCAGAACCCCTCCCCAATTACTAAACCAACTAAAATCTCAAATGAAAGCTGGAACAGCCCCCCTTCAAAAGAATCAGTAAAACTCCAGTTAGAAATGAACTTATATTTTTGGCCAAAAAAAATTTCATCTTCGATTGTATGTTTTTTTGTTTGGGAACTCTGTAAGTGAAAACACAGGCCCGATTTTGGGTTTTTTTCCTGGGTTCATTTCTGGATGTTCTTTATGTACTTAATATCTGGTGGAGGTACTAAAACCGTTAAAATTTATATGAGCACACTGTCCAGTAATTGAGTACAGATGTGCTAACAACGTTGTTTTTGGATTTGACACATTTTACTTTGGGATTCCTATAAACTTTTTACAGAATATGTTGTGAAGCTGGCCTTTTCAACAGTGTGCATATTTTATAGGAACAAAGTCCTTAAGTAATAATTACGCTATGAATAAGAATTCAGGATGTAGACAAAATGTTCTCTTTCTGAATCTCTTTTTGGAAAAAAAACATCAAAAACTCAACATTTTGCTGCATTAATTTTATTATACCACTTTTTAAAACCATAAGGATGGTATAAACCTAGTATAAGAAAATTTATTGCTTTAAAATGACACCAATCACAATCAAAAAAGGCCCAAAAAGTCGAAAATGTCCAAAAATAGGTAAATCAGTCCAAAATACATCATTCTTAAAATACATCGAGAAATGAGTCATAGTTAAGTGGACATTTAACAATGAGCCTATTTCAAGGTTTTAAATTTGGGTGTCAAATTCCCAACCAAAGGTGTCCAAAATGTCCAAAAAATAGGTAAATCAGTCGAAATCATTAATTCTTAAAATAATTGATTAGAAACATTTCCATTCACCTTCAAAGGAGTATATTGAAGTGGATTAAAAATGGAAGCCATTCCGATTATAGATTGGGGATAAAATTGGCCAACAAAATGGATACCTCAGTCCCAATACCTTCGTTTCACAAACATTTCAAGGAAACATTGCCGTTATATCGCAAGGAAACGTCAATAAGGTAGCTTTAGTGCGTGTTTCATTCTGGTTTTCATATTTTTAGATCAAACTTACCAAAATAAGGTCAAAATGTCCAAAAATGCGTTCAAATCACTTACTTCCAAAGGTGTCATAATAAGTGAATAGAAAGTAGTTGGCTTATTGAAAGTTGGGTTTGAAATGGCCAAATCTTATTATAATGCCCTTTTTCAAAGTAGGTCAGTTAAGTGTTTGCTTCATCAGGTGAAGATTGTGTAGCTATTTAACGTTATTAGATTTCTGAGTCCAAAATGAAATATAAATGGGCACAATTGCATCCAAAAAATGATCAAAATCAATTAAAATGGGTGTGAGATAAAGAAACGTATCATTTTGTATTACTCTTAAATTATGTCTTCTTTTTGCGAGTAGGTAAACGAATATTACGCGGTTTACATCCCACGGGATATCATTAAGTAAACATGGTTAGACTGCTAGCCAGTGCATATATTTTGGAGTCGAACATGGAAACAAGAAATTTTAAATTTCCCCCAAATTTATCAAAATCAACTAAATGGGAAACCCCAATTGATAAACGGGTGAAAACTTG
>JAMKCH010046688.1:0-12336 GCA_023653785.1 Ophioderma brevispina
AATTGTAAGACATTTTGATCAGTTTAATGTATTTAAGTTTAACATGTATTTACAGATGACCATACACTTCAAATTTGTTTGTTTGCTCGTATCCACAAGTCTTTTGTAATGGCTTTGTGGTGGTGTCAGGATTATTCAGCTAGTGTGCTGATCGGGGCCGCGTGTATCCATGATACGGACGCTCCTAACATGGCCGCTTTTTCAATGTGCAACACCCCTACAGGGTGGTGTTAAAATTAATATGGTGTTTGCTATATAAAACAAATTATGTCATCTGATCGATGGTGATAGTAGGATAATGGACTTTGAAATTTGACCATCAAGTACATAGAATACACTTGCTATTGGAACCAGGCTTCAGTTGATACAATGTATGTCTTTCAGCATCCTGATCTGTGTGCTTCTTTTTAGTATGAAATTACTGACCATCGTCTCACATGCGAATAGGCGGTCAAATGACAAAATGGAGGTTATTAGACATTAATTAGTTATTGGTAAATAATTATTGGCATTATTTAATAGTGGAAACTGAATAATTAGTTGGTCAGTTAATTAATGTATGTTGATTGACTTAAGAATTGATTTTGGGTAAGGATTTGTGTAGTTTGAAAACGAATCGCATTTCTTGCAGCTGTGTTTAACGTCTAATTAATCAAGCTAATTACATATTAAATAAGGTTTGAATTTGATTTAAGTACTTTTGATTTATACTAAGATATGTATGGAACTGTGGCAAGAGAAGAAATTCCATATCACTAGTTGTTTTGCATTGTGGGACAACCATTTGAAAATAGTAAGCATGTAAAAAACCCAAATTCCATAGACCTTAACACCCCCCCCCCCCCCCCCCCCCCCCCCCCCCCCCCCCCCCCCTGGGGCTGCACCACGGCTCTCACGACGCTCCTCCACAGTTGGATGCGTTACATTTTGCTTATTAAAAAGACAATGATAAAAACGTATGTGAAAAAAATAGTGAATTTTTGAAAAGAAGAATAATAGGCTTTAAAATAAGCCCAAATTATTGAGAATTGGACAATTATTTATCTTGTAGCACTTTGCTAAACCCAAAAAAGTTAGTGCGATGTAAAAGTCTCCAAAATCAGGACCCACTACGACGACAACATGACCATATGTCTTGATTACTTTAATATAAGTAGGGTTGAGGTTTCTGCTCTTTCAGGCCTTGAGGATGACCAGTTTCAAGGAATCAAAAGCTTTCTCATAATCACAAAAGCGACGCATACAGGTATATTGAACTCTTGACATTATTTTCCGTTAGTTGGTGAGGGTGTGAATGTGGTTTGTTGAGAAGTTTCTTCTGAATCCCGTTTGCTCCCATGGTTGGTTGTCATCATTCTTTCCAACTGTTTGTCACAATCTTTGTGAAACGCTTGTATATGCAGGGTCCCGCAAGCTATGCCGCCAGGCGCGGCGATCAGCTCGTCACCACTTTTTGAGAATCAAAAAAAAAAGAAAAATTAAAAAGAGAGAGTGAGAGCGAGCGAGAGAAAGAGAGGAGAAAGAAAGAAAGAGATGAACAAAGGAGAGGGAGAAAATAGAAGGGGAGAGGGGGAGAGCTAGAGAGAGAGAAAGAGAGGACGGTACGTGCGAACGGTTGAATTGAATAAGTTTTGGATGGTAATGAAAATGTTTGTCAACCTCAAGAGTATATGTGTTAAATAAGTATGGGTATGTAAAAAATAGGGTATATCAATGGTGGATCCAAGGGAGCCGTCGTCCAACCCCAAACTTGCCCAAAAAAAATCAACGCGACAATGAACACGTAGCTACTTTATACGGAAAAATACTTTGTAACCCATAATTTAAAAAAGGTTAAAGGTGTAACGAGAGATTTCACATGCAGGTGTCCCGAAGAAATTGAAAATTCTGATTTATGCACTAATGTAAAGCTTTCTATCAGAAAATATACCATGGGAAATGACTAATTGAGAATAATTTTCTTAGGTAAAAAAATTGTGAAATTTTCGAATTGACTGTTTTATAGTCGTTTACATTGAAATTAAGCCAAATTCGCCTTTTGTTTCACTGTCAAGGCATTTCTGTAGCCCAAATTACAAGTAAGAAATATATTGGGGGTCTATCTATAATGAAATCAATACATGTCACACCAAATATGGATGCCCAAAAAAAGTCGTTGCACATTTAAGGAGTTATAGACCCGAGTTTAGGGCAGGGATATATGGTTTTTTCCTGTATTTTTTAAAGGGGGTACATCTGGAACTCTTTACAAGCATTAGAAAGGGGACAACTTGCATATTTTAAATTGTCAAATTTGCATGAGAAAATGTGTTGTGGAAAGCGAACATTGCAAAGGTTTCGAGCTTCCCGCACTCACACCTTGTGTCGTTTGATATAGGAACTCTCCACGAAAAGAAATCAACTATATTTTACTTTTTACTTTGATCATACCAATTATAATGTGAACCACTTACAAATTCCAAATTGTTTCGATCAAATTTGCATGAGAAAATGCGTTTTGGACAGCGAACCTTACAAGGGTTTCTCGCTTCGCGCGGGGGGGGGGGGGGGGGCACCACACCTCTCGCGTCGATTGAGATATGAACTCTCCAAGAACATCTACCGCGAGAGCCCACCATACGAGCAAAACAAAACAAAACAAAATCACCACTTTGTAGTAAAACAAAAAAATACCCACACCTTATAAGAGCGTTAAAAAACTTGCCCCATGGAAACACATACAAAAACTTGCCCTATTACTTATATTGGAAAATACTCTATAACTAGGAATGTCACAAGAGTCATTTTGTTCCCCTGAAATACCATGCAATCAATGTTGAAAAGGGGTAGTTAAAGAAATGGGAAAACAAAAAACACAGCATTTATTTTCAATTTGATTTCAGGTTTAAAAAGCAAAAGGATTAGTTATAATAGCTGCTTAATTGGTAATGATTGGGAATCCATAAGTTCACCAAACAGTTGTGTTAAAACTGTAGAAATCCACGCAAACCTGAGTCAATGGCACCAGGGCCAAATCCAAAAATACCGTTTTTGCGAGGGACGGAATTTGAGTGACATTTTCAATTGTCCCAACTTTCCTGTTGGTAGATTGGACACTTTGAGTGGGTTTGAGGAATGAACAGCCAATGCACTTTATTTGCAGGGGAAAATGGCAAGGCCACAATGGAACATGTTGCTATAGCGATGCAATATGTTAGCGCGAGGGACGGAATCGACAATTCCGTCTCTCGCGTTTTAACATTGAGTTGCCATGCAACTTGATTAGGTTAAGCCATATTTTTTCCTTTTATTATTGAAGTATATTGGTTGCTTAATCATGCTGTATACTTGAAGTTAAAAATTACACAGCAGGCGATGTAGGATAGATGAATGAAAATTTTGCGAGGTCCCTCGCACCATAAAATGTGTTGCCATGGCAACTTGCTTGATCGTGGCCATCTATTTTATGTTTTTGTGCAGAGAACTTGGCTTGGTTATTCATGTAATATACTTCAGGTGTCTTCATTCCTGACTGAAAAGAAAGGACAATTGGAAAAAATGAATTCCGTCCCTCGCAAGGTTGACAAATTTTGGATTTTAAATTCAAGGTCCGATTTGTATGTTGCTCGGAGCTTTTCACATTTTCCTCAATTTTGCCCCATTTTTGTTCATTTTTTGCACATTTAGGAACTTTCTTGGAGTCCATATTTTAAGTCTTCATACGTGGTACATTGTCTATATTTTTGTCATATTTCTACCAAGTTTATGTAAAAACTCAAACAGGATCACTTCGGGAGTTTGACCTTTGTTTAATTTCAGTTCGGTGCCACCATTGTACAGCATTATCCATAGGTAAAATTTCAGGAAAAGCTTCGAAATGAAAATATTTAAAATCTGTAACTTTTGATCTGTTCAATGGATTTCTTTAGTTTTTTTTTTATTAAAAATATTTTTTGTTCTTTTTATCAATTTGAAAATCAAACAGACTTTGAAATACTTTGAAAATATGGTCTAATATCCCTACTATAACCCATAGAATTGATTTTCCACGCGTAGCGCGGTTTTTAAGTGTAGGGCTTCTCCAGATTTGAGAAATGACGACAAACTTATCAATTGCGACCAATCTTGTATACTACCTTTACGCATGCATGAAACGGCCCTTGCACCAACTTTGACGTGCTTCATTCCAAAATTAGCCTTACACCAGTTTAGGTTATCCTTTTTATACCGTTACTCAATAGGTCTATATTACTATTTTTATAATTAAATTGCAATTTTAAATTGGGTCTATCAACTATTAGAAAATATGCCTTGAAAACTAAATACTCCTAAGTTTCGCCCTGACCCACACCCGCATCGCTTACGCGGCACATGCATGCTGCATTGCGGCCATTACATCAGGCAAAAACTAAAACAGTTCGTTCGTTTGAAGATATTTATTACCTACACTATCTTGTTAGAACCTGGTGAAAATGACTTTGAAAACAGAGCTCAAATAACAAAATGGCGATTGTATAGAGAAAATTAGTCAAAAACCACTTTGCACACACGTAAGTCTATGTGGCAATCGTGGTTAACATTCAATACCATTGCGTGAACTGTAGGCCAACTCAAATGACAAACTACTGACCACCCTTCAAGTCGTTTACAGTTTACCCTTTGAAATTAGAGAATATTTCAATCATGGAACTGAACCAAATAGGCTTTAATCACACTTTAATCACTTGAATACACTTTCAAAAATTAATGCCAATTTACAAAATAATTAAGTTGATTTCCACTGGAGAGAATTTTAAATCACTTTCGAAAACTATAGCTCAGTGTTTAGCTCTAAAAATAAGGCAATTTACACCTTAGGAAAGTTTTTACCGAGGAGTTAATAAATACCAAGTCCTATGACGGAGTGCGTTGTTCAATGTTTGAGTGTATCCATCTTTTGCCGCACTCCTCTACTCCTCTACCGGCTACTTAGTAGGCAGCACTTTGGACCATAGAGGGCGCCAAACAGTCCATCATTGTTTACTACTTTCTGATCATTTTTCAAGCTTAGTAACATCAATATTAGTTGAGCATCACCAAAAACCCCTATATATATGACTTTTGTGTAAAAAAAACATAACATATGTGACCAAAATAGTTAAATTGGATAAAATTGTCTGAACTAATCACACAAGCTCAGAGCTCATTTGCATTGTAGTACCTACCCACGTAGGTACGCCCACATGGGTGACTAGTGGGTTAAGCATTTCTGCGTCTGGACCATATGGTGATGGGTTACCCCCCACTTTGGCGGTCGTCGATGTGACACCCATGAGGGTGGGTACTCCGTGGCTACTTAACCGGTACTTCAATGTACTCCCAGGAAGAAATTGGTTGTGTATGCTTACTATGCACGGACACTCATTAGCCAGCCGCACCACTTTCAATTTTTGCTTCGTCCGGCCTGATATGTTGGAATAGAAGCTAATTGGCCGGGTAATTCTCGTCAAACCCCTTTTGTCTCCTTTATGGTCCTGGACAAGTCTAAATAAGTCCACAGATTATCGCCTAAAACATTTGGTAGCATTGTTTTTAAAGGATACTTTTCACCCACAATTTTTGCCCGACCAGGCGGTGGCGGCCATGCCTCATTCATTTATAGGCACTCACCCAATGTCAAAAGAAATATACAGCAATCGAAGTGCAAACACACACCAATTTGGGTGTTTTGATGTGGTCAGGTCATGTGTGTTCCCATGACCCACATAACGACCGTCCTCGTTCGTTATCATACAAAAAAATTCCAGAAATAACCCTTCCAGTGGAGTTGATTCTCAACTCCAACGGTTTTGAATCATAAAAATTCCTTGACAACAATAAAAATTCAGGATTTTTATCGTGAAGATTTTCGCTTTTATACCGTGTTAAACCATGGCACGTCGAAATTGGGATTTCTTGGCCGCCCCCGCCCTGTGCCCGACTTTAATTAGGGTGGCCCCTAGAGTGATTTATGTTGTGCGGCCCTTGCCACTATGAGATATTGGCCCGAAATTATGCTCAGGTACCATATGGTCCAGACTATCTGGTCGATGACTAGCATGATCTTGGAGCATAAATAATCGAAAAAATATATTTATAATAAAATATGGTCCAGGAAGCATATTTGAATAGCTTAATATGGTCCCTGTACAAGTCTAAATAGTCGACAAGATATATCGCCTAAACCTGTTGCCATCATTGGTTTGTTTTTTTAACAAATGTGTACTTTGTTATCCCAAATTTTTGCCTGACTATTTAGGGTGCGCCCCCTGGAGTTATTGAATGTTGTGCCGCCCTTGGCCACTATGAATATTGGCCCTAAATTTATGCTCCAGGACCATATGGTCCAGGACTAATGTTCCTGGAGCATAAATAATCTGAAAAAATATAGTTATATAAGTCAAATGATGGTCCAGGACCATATTTTGGCCATATGGTCCTGGAGCATAAATAAAAAATTGGCCAGGATCATATTTTGAATATGGCTTAATATGGTCCCTGGACCATATTAATACACAAATGGTCCAAGGACAATTTTGGCAAATATGCTCCAGGACCATAATTTGCATATTGTCCCTGGCCAGGTGGGTCCTGGATCTCATTCGGGCAATCTTAATACGGCGCGCCCTTGCATATTTTAATCAAAGTTGTCCGGTACGCAGGCTCATAGACAAACGTGGAATTTCCTTGAACGAATGAGGGAACGCAGGAGATGAATTTTAGCAGTGAGCATGGGTTAGTGTCAAAACCGGTGGTGGGTGGTTGTGCCAGTGGATTATATCAAGTGCCACTTTATACAAAAAGAAGGCAAAGACCCGGGGGGGGGGCACTTGTATTCCAAGGTGGATATCATGCTCGTGTATGGCCTCCCAGAACGTACCCTAAGCGCATATTTCACTTGGCAAGAAAAATAAGCACGTATTTCGGTTGCTACCCTTAACAAGTGTTTTGGTTTAATTTTAAACCCTAAACAAGTAATTTGAATGACAGTTTAAAAATACACCCTAAACAAGTATTTTGACATAATTTTGCTACCCTTAATGAGTACGTTTGTAAAATGTGCGTTTAACCACTTTCCTGGCTATAGGCTCTTATTGTATCTGGCCCTGATAAAGGAAATTTTTACACATGATTTCATTGAAGTTTTTTATTTCACTCTTTTGTGTAAAAGCATCAATTTGTGCATTTTCTACAGCCTAATAAATTTAAGATTTACATTTTACATTTAAATTTCAAGTCTTTTTAAAGTTGTTCCTATTTCTTTGAGATTAATGGGTCCTACCGGGTATCGTAATTGACAGTTTTTTCCTGCATATTCAGCCATTTCATTGAACTAAGTAAAACCCGGAGTAAAATATCCATGACCTTAGTTTGATTGACATAAATTAGAGACAGACCCTAATTTTGTTTCTACGCACATAGGCCTACATCTAACGATCATGAAAATGAAACTCCAAAATATGAAGGTTATAATGCATGTAGGAGACGGCGACGACATAGAGAAAATAAGCTAAGGCTGAAAACGGTTAAAATCACCAAAAAGATGCGGTGTATAAATACACCTCCGTCAGTGGTGTAAATTTCTTTTTGACATTGAGGAGGATGGGGTTGATGAAAATTTCTGAATGAAACAGGGTTTGCTGAAAAGATTCATTACTAGCTTCTTAATTGCCATTAAAGGTGCTTGTTCCGATCGCCTCTAGGACCCCCTGATTTACCCGGAAGTAGTATAAATTTTGATATCACATGAAAGGCCGTGTTTTTCTCATTATCGTCATGAAATTTCAGCTTCCAAATCCACTTCTTTGCAAAGATATAAACGAAAAACCGCCGTTTTAGTGGCTAACCATCAATATTAGCACAGTAGTTAATAGGGCCTTGCAACGTGCATTATCGCTTCTATTATCAAAACCGCAAGTTCGTTTCCCACAATACTTGATGGTATGTGTTTGCAGGTGCCACACTCTCATATCAAGTACAGAACACGATACACGTAAATCGGAACACCCACCTTAGCTAAAATTGTTAAAATGTAATTGTAACTTTATCGAAATGCGCAGAAATTTACCATTTTTAAACTATTATGGTAAAATATGAGTTCACACATCATTAGGAGATTTCCGAGTTTGTGATTGGTTGAGAGCCGGTCATAAACAACGTTTAATGCCCAGCAGTAATCGATTTCTGATCACTTTTGGGGTAGGCATGTAGAAATAGGTAGACGTGTGTAGAATGAGCATGGTTGCTACGGCTATTATTGTCTCAAAATAAATATTGAAGCCCAATATACTTGACTATTAAAGGCCGACTCTGAGATTTCCTGAAGAGGGCGCCCTCAATTTCCAAAAAAATTGTGTTTTTTGCATGTACATAATGCTTGTCCATATACTAATCACTGTGTGAAATTGCTAAGCTTAAATAGAATTCCTTCATATAGAAAATCACAACTTTGTTATAAAATTCCGGATCCGGAATTTTTGTTATACACAGTATCCTATGGGATGTAATACTTCACATAAATGTTAAACTTTACTGCATCAAAACGAAAAATCCGATTCATCTCAAATTTCAGAATTGTGCATTTTGGGTTACTATCTTTAGTTCTAGTTGACTATTTTTCATTATTACACAAAAAAATAATATTTCGAAATCTCTGAGTCAGACTTTAAACAAAAACATGTATTTTTGGAATATGTGTTGAATAAAGCACAAAACATGCTTTCAAATATTTTGCATGTTAGTGCACATTCGAAGCACATCCCAATTCTGTAATGGAACATCCCATTTGATACATCGATCGTGCTGTTTTTCTCAAGTGTGAAGAAGACGAAAACATGACATGAAAAGAGTGACTTTGCAGCTGATTTTGGAGGATTTAAGGTACAAAAATGCAAAATAATGTGTGAACCGGCGACACCCGGCGCCGGCCTGCCCTCGGGCCAAAACAAGCGTTTACTCATGAAAATCCATGAATGAACCCCTAAGTTATTTTTGGTAAAAAACATGAGCGGGCATCAACATGGGGGGGGGGGTTATCGTATTGACCATCCCCCTCCTCAAAATATTGGGGGGATACACTGCGCTCTCGATAGCTACCCTCTGCGACCTTACTTGCACAAATGTCTCATTTGGGCCCGACCAGAAACCTCTATACCACATTAAAAATTTCGCTACCGCGAAAATAGTCCGCCGATAGCGCGCACTACTTTTCGGGCAATTCGCCGCCCATGCGCGGTGAATCGTCCTTATCAAATTGTTTCTCCAAATTGGGAGCATGCTTATCGCTGACGCTACCGGAAAAAAATCTTTCCAATCGGCCGGCAAATAGCTGCACTTACCAGAAAGAAACGTCGATTCGAGCACTTAAGTATCCTTAGACAAAAAGTAGCCTAAGATTTTAGTGTTATTCGGCGAGTTAGATGTAATTTTCGATGTTTTTATCTCGCCGTATATCAAATTGTACTCACGTAAGAGGCCGCCTATCCTGGCCCAAGATTTGCGCGGCCCCCTCTTGTAAATCCACTTCTATCCTCCGTCTTTATGACGAGGACGTTTTCCTGAAGAACAGGTGAGTTTACGAGCCTTCTCTCACCTGTTTATTTGATCAGGCTAGTGCCAGGAAAAGTTGTAAACAATATTCTAGCCGTGTAAACCGCCATGTTGAGTATTTATATGGTAAGCCGTCGTGCCTAAAAGCCATCGTGCCTGAAGTTGAAGGCCTGGGGCTCCCCGCTCCTGCCATCCTTCGAGTTCACGTAGCAAGTCCGCCCCTGACCTCCCCTCTCCTTGTCGCACCTCCAGTCCCGGGGGGGATGATGGGTAGCTGGATGCCTTTAACTTGAGGCGGAAGGTCGGGGGCTTTACCGCCCCAACCATCCCATGATCGAGTTTACATAGGAAGTCTGCCCCTATCCCCCTCCCTCCTCACAGAGGTCGGGACTTGGGTACGAGGTCGGGACGCGGTCGAGGGTCTCTCTCCCGTCGGGCTTACAGGGGAGGAGGTGGGTCCCCTTCCATAGGTCGGGGAACTCTAAGGGCAGCCCCACGGGATCCCGGTCGATGGATAGAGCTTCTTTCGGGGTCGGGTCTTGGTCCCAGTTTATTTTTTGGGGGATACCCCTCGCTCTCTCTTACTCCCGGGTACTAATTCTGTTAATTTCTTTAATTCTATTTTACAGATAGGACCAATCAAGCGACACCAATATGGACTCCAACCAAGTAAAAAAGCCCAGATGCAAGAACTGCAAGTGGTTCCTGTCTAGCAGGGACCCCCACGCCCTGTGTGCGGTGTGCAGGACATGCACCCGGGACAACGGTTGCACCATCGATGAAAAGTGGACAGACGAGCAGTGGCAAGCCTTTGAGGTACGTAAGACCATCCTCAAGGACAAAAAGGCCAAGTCCCGTGAGAACCTGGCGCAGGGAGGCCGTCGCAAGGGACAAGGGGACACCCAGTCCCCCCAAGTTGTCTCTCCGACGAAGCACTCCCGCCCGGGTATCAGGGAGTCTTTTTCCCTCAGCGCGCCCCCCATGGGGGGAAGCAGCAGAGGGAATAGGCCCAAGGGCTCCCCCTCGACCACCCTGACGTCCGCAGTCGTGTCTGATCTCCCGCTCTTTCCTGAAGAGGTCTCTAAAGAGATCTCCCCTAGTGCGCGGTCCTCAAAGAAGGACCCCCCGGGTTCGACCCACCAGCCTAAGCTGGGCAGGTCGAAGGACAAGAAGGAGATCCAGTCACTGACGCGGCGTCAGGCCGTCCAAGAGGCCGACCCAAAAGGGCGCCCGACGGCGACGCTGGTCGAGGAGCTCCCGACCAGGGCGATCCCTGGACCAGTTCCCTCGAGGGCAGGCCCCCAAGGCCAACCCCAGGTCGAGCTCACGGTCCAGGCAGGCGCCCAGGTCGGTACCGGGACTCAGGTTGGGACCTCGACCGAGGTAATCTCTGGACCAGCTCCCACGCGGGCGGACTCTCGAGCCCAGCCCCAGGTCGAGCTCACGGTCGGGGATGCCCAGGTCGTGGTTGGGACCCAGGTCGGAGACCCGACCAGGTCGCTTCCTAGACCAGCTCCCTTGAGGACAGGCATTCTAGGCCAGTCCCAGGTCGAGCTCACGGTCGGGGAGGACCAGGTCATGGTCGAGACCCTGGTCGGAGACCCGACCGGACCGCTCCCTAGACCAGCTCCCTTGAGGGCAGGCATTCAAAGCCAGTCCCAGGTCGAGCGCCTGGTCGGGAGTGGAGCTCAGAACGGGACTACGGCCAGGGTGAACCCTGGATCAGCTCTCCCGAGGGCAGGCTTTGAAGCCCAGCCACAGGTCGAGTTCTTGATCCAGCCGGGGACCCACACCGAGACCAGGGCTCAGGTCTTTCCTCTAGAGGCCGGGACATCCACTGTCTTGTCTGGAGACCCAAACCCGTCACCCCAAATGGGTAACGGTATTCTTAATCTATTGCGACAGCTGGCAGAACCCTCTGTCATGGGTCAGCTCTCCCTCATCCTTGAGGGATTAGAGCCGACCGGAGGGCCCTTGCCGCCAAAACGCAAGCTCCCCCCGAACGAGCTGAGCTCGCCGGCAAAGAAAAAGAGCCGCCTCCCACAGGGTCATGAGGACGCTATTAGCATTGAAGCTAGCGATAACGAGCTCTTTTCTGTGGATGAACAGTCCACCTCGAAAAGGGGAGAGGATGGAGCTGATTCCAACGGAGGAGACCCTTCCCGCTCCTCTGTCGAGGATGGTTGGTCGACGTTCCCACCCTTACAAACGACCAGACACAGGCAGGTCGAAAGTGAGGGTGGACCCGAACCTCGGGTCGTAGCTCCCGCCCGGAATATTCCAGGACAGGACCAGGCGTCGACCTGGTCGGTGACGAACCAGTCCCGATCATACGACCACATCCTAGCGTGCCACATTCCACGTCTAGTGGACCAGACCTGGTCCTCCCTCCGACCGTACGGTCGACGGGAGATCAATCCCAACCTCCGTCGGCCCACACAAGGGCCTAGACGGGAGGGTGGGTGGGGGTCCAAGCTTAACGCCGTTCCCCCTCTGTAAGTGGCAAGGCCCTCACGGCGAAACCGTGTCCCTGCCCTCCTCATTTCTCCCACAAAGTGGTGAGGAAAACAGGCAATCGGACCAGCCGCAGAGCCGTTCCTGCCCCTTGGGCGAATCCCCCTGGGCATCTATAGCACAGGGTTTCACTCTGCAGGCTACTCCGAACTGCACGGCCTCACGCCCTCCGCCGGAGACCGCCCCCCAGGGGTCGCAGGTCCCGCAGATGGAGACCCTCCCACCAGGGAGCGTCAACCCACCGGCACTTCAGCCGGAGGAGCCGAGGCCGGAGGA
>JAMKCH010046689.1:0-11816 GCA_023653785.1 Ophioderma brevispina
GCGTTCATTTTTGACGTAAATCACTGCTCTAATTTGGCGATTTTTAGCAATGTTGAACCGAATTGGAACAAGATTTCAGCATAATAGCTCTTACACACACTAACAGACTTTAAAATAGATCAATAATTTTATTTGTGAATCAGAAAAAGATGATTTTAGGGCTGTTTATTTTCAAAGATTCTTGTCGCTGAAAATTCGTCACCCTTGCACTCATTTAAAACAATATGCCTACAGTCAATTAACCGTAAAGTATTGTTTGTTTTGTGAATCACCCTTACAATTTTCTTTTGTGCTTATTTTGTTCTGCTTGGGTATGATAAAATCGTTATTAGGTGAGTTTTGAGGTGACACGGATTATATCTAGTCTCGGATTCTGTATCTGGGCTCGGGCTGCGCCCTCGCCCGATACAGACTCCTCGACTAGATATAATCTGTATCACCCCAAAACTCACCTAATAACTAATAATATCTGACCACCTCTTCATCACTACCACTAAACCTTACAAACCTGCTACAAAGCAAACATTATCACGCTGGGTCACTTCCCTCATCTCTGATGCTTTGAAAGTGAAAGCCTCGTCACTGGACAGTAACATCGCCCTTAACCCACATGCTCATGAAATTAGAAGTCAGGCAACATCCTGGGCTTTTCACTTAGGAGTGAACATATCTGATATTATGGAAGCAGCAGGATGGAGGACGCCTACTACGTTCCAGAATGTTTACATGAAGGACGTCCTTTCAAGTAACCAAATCATGGCCAAAACCATCCTGTCAGCAAAGCAGTCAGAGTAAGAGGAGGGATGCTATGCATCCTTATCAACATGCTCATAAGGTGAGGAGTGCCGGTTTTTATATAACCATAAGTGCTTTGATATAGATGTGCTGATGTTAACATGTTATGATGTTAACATGTTATCATGTTATATATATATATGGCTGTACATTGGGGCAAAATTATTTCAGCTTCCATTAAACTTCACATGGCGAGAAACCCCGCAACAACTGAGACTACCGGCTCCACTTCCTCCACCTAGTGACCAGTGTGGCAGTCAATCATGCACGAGTTAGATCATTTCGTAATGTAATAATGGATAAAATAGAATTATACTCACTACGGTGTGAGATTGTTATTTGATACATGTGATATACGAAATGATCCAAACTAGTAATCCTCATCCAGGCCCTTCCCGCAAGTCGAGCCTTGGGGAAGTACAAAAATGAGCAAAGGGGATTCTGGATGCCAGTAACGTCATGGATGGGCGTACCGATGCTAGCATGGGACGCTATAGGCATGGGCACACCGAAATTTGTTAATGTGGCAAAATAGGGGTGTCTCAAAGGCCTTTTTGAGCACAAAAAAGGCACTAGTTGATCATTAGTAAGGATACTGTATAAAAATAGAACAAATATCCAAACCTTGGTGAGTATAAAATTGCTCGTGCACGGACACCCTAATTCCAAGTGCCAACCCAAATCAGGTTAGGCCATAAAAAAAGAAAAAATAAATTTTTGGGGGTTTGATGGCGGACATAGAAAAAAAATTAAGGTAGGTAGTCGTGATTTTATTTTTTTTTTTTATTTTTTTTTATGTTTCACATACCAGGAACACACAATATATGACACACTACAAAAACAATGGCACATCTTCACCTTTTTCTGGAACACATCTTTTTATTTGTCATTTGAATGTCCTGCAATCCTTTAGAGTGCGAAGTATGACGTCATAAATTCCTGTTTTTGCATTTCAGCGGTTTCATGAACATATATCAGGAAAACATGGTGGAAAAAATAAAAATATTTAGGGTCGGCAGTTAAAATAGGGTCGGCGGTTACGCCAATCAAACAAGTTTTTTTGAGGCCTTATGTAGGTGCAACCATTGAGACCTCACATGGTAATGGTAGGTTAATTAATTCTATCACACATCTTAAACAAATAAATGTAAGGCCTATTGATCTTATCAAAATATTTGTTTTCTTTCAGTGCCATGAAATGATGTTCAACTTTATGAAGGCTATTTAAGAGCAAAAATTCCTACCTTTTCCAATTTGTCTGGTGTTTTGACTAGCAAACAATCCGTTATAGACGATTTCTCAATGCTGTTGCCAAGTCCCGTGGCCCTTCACCTATTAGGGCACATGGAGAAGTTATGTGTTTTATTTAATGATAATAGGATAAGGGAATATGTGGGGACTAAGTACTGCAAAAAAGCCGAATATATTTCTTAAAAAATTTGTGCTATATTTTGGACAGCAGCCTTTGAAGTCTATGGTATGCATACCATTTGGACTACGGCTGTGATTCTAGTTAAAACAAATATATAGTATCAATGTAAAATAACAGCCTATATTATGAGGCTTGAGGCAGGATTCAGTGGATCCCAAATTAGTTTTTGTGTGTGGCCCTCTAGGAAAAACAAAATGTTTCAAAGCTTTTTTTCAAACGTTAATTGGGAAAATTACAGTGATTTTGAGAATGAAAGGTTGATTTTTTTCCCACAAGGAGGTACTAAGCAAAGGTGTACAGTGTTGTGCATTAAAGCCAGGTACAAAAGGATTTATTTTGACATTAAATGGTTGCTACATTATTAGAATGAATTCAATTTTAAAAATCTCAATTTCGAGGTGTGCTGGTTACTGCAGTCATCTATTAATATAGGCAAAATATGTAATATGCATCTTATGTAATATGGATTCCCCATCAGGAGGCGATTTTTGTGAAAACTTATGTACCATATACCACAAAATATACAGCTCCATTGAAACTCTCCCACAGAATCATCATTGTGGCAACATTTGTGACGATTTTCACTTGACCATTCACATGATCCACTGCTTCATAAGGAAAAAAGAGACCCTCTGCTGTCAAGAAACTGTAACTTTACGCAACTTTCGTAGCCGTATATGATCAATTGCCTTGATCTTTCATTGAATTTGCCTCTTTGTCCTCCATAGACAGATATCAACAATCTTGTGACACAGTTTGATAATAGAGTTCGCTGTGTTCTTGATCACCATCTTCCATTGGCACAAGACTGTACATTAACCCTCGCTTTCATGGTATAACGATTATATTGGCTGAGGAAAGGAGGTGCGCAGAAAGTGTGAGCGTAAGGGGCGCAGACTAAATCTTTGGAAGACAGACAGGCATATGTTAATCAGAGATTACACGTAATCAAAGCTTTGAAAAAGCAAAAGTGCATACTTCAAGCCAAAGTTTCAGAATGCTCCATTAAGGATGTGTTTCAAACGTAAATAATGCTTAATAAAAAACATCGTGTTCTTCCATCTTGTAAATCGACTAAAGTGGTATGTGAACAAATTTGCCAAATTCTTCCATTGATAAGGTTGCCAAATAAGCAAAGTCTTGATTAGTGGCAGTGAGGGTACTATGTCTCAGTCAATGTGCTACTTCAAATCATTCTGTTGATCCAACTGATCACATTCTTTCTGAGTTTATACTCCTCTCGACGTGCTGTTCATAATCTTGTCTTCTTGTTCCTCCACAAAGAACCTGCCAGCTCGATCCGTTGCCAACATGGCTATTCAAACAGCACATTGACACATTCGACAATCTCTGACACGTATTATTCAATTTGTCTCTTGCCTAAGGAATTTCCCAAGCTTCTGGGTGATGAGGATATTATAACACGATCCTGAAAAAATCAACTCTTGATCCTAATGAATTACAAAAGTATAGACCAGTTTCAAATATGGCTTACATCTCAAAAACTCATTGAGAAGGATGTTGTCAAAACAAATATCTGATCCATGTCTTTGTATAATCTCGGTGAGCAGGTTCAGTCAGCTTACACTACCAACACGAGCACTGAGACTGCTCTCCTGAAGGGTCAAAAGTGACATGTTGTGTGCTGTGGACAGGTAAGAGGTGGTCTTTTTGGTTTCTTCTGACATGTCCGCAGATTCGACACGTCGACACAGTGTCTTTGTTATAGACTACATCAAAGAATTGGTATTAGTGGCACTGCTCTTAAGTGGTTGAGAGTTATTGAAGTCAAGAACAGCTGTGTGTGTATTGGAGGGCAATAATTCTGATGCTACTCTATTATTGTATGGTGTCCCGCAGGGATCTGTTAAGGGCCCTCTTGACTTCAACATCGACACAATACCCGTGGGTGATATTATCCGCAATCATAATTTAGACTTTCACATATATGCTGATGATGTACAGCTGTATACATCAGTCAATCCCAAAGATCCAATGCGCAAGGGAGGCCCTGCAAAAGCTGGACCTCTGCCATAACTGATTTAAAAGATTGGATGGAATCAAACAAACTCATGCTCAACAATAACAAAACTGCAAATTCTTATAGCTGTTAGCAGACAGGGTATCAACAAATTACCTTCTTTACAGCTGAAAATTTGGCGATGTATCATCCCCATCAAGTCATGTGCGGAACCTTGGTGTCTTGTTCGACACTAACATATGACCATGTCCAAGAGAAGTGAGTGCTATTATCTTCTTCCAACTTCCAACTACGCAACCTTTAAAGACTGCGCCGCTTTATGGATCAAGACACAAGACAACAAGTAGTACGTGCACTAATTCTATCACGGCTGGATTATTGCAATGCCCTTCTTTATGGGACAACATCACATGAACTCAACCGTCTTCAGTCCATCCAGAACAAATCTGCCAAACTTATTTTCTCTGCTGCTAGACGTGATAGCCCTGGTCCACTGCTTCACGCACTACATTGGCTCCCTGTTCGTGAACGCATCCTCTTCAAGCTATGTCTCTATGTGTACAAATCACTGAAGGGTCATGCTCCACAATATCTCACATATTGGTGACAAAGCTTTTGCTGCTGCAGGGCCTTCACTGTGGAACAATCTCCCTCGCCACATCCGGGATGCTCCCACCATTGATAGTTTCAAACAGGTTTTAAAAGCATATCTCTTTCCATCACAATAATCTTGCTGGTTGTCTTTTGTTGTTTTTCATGTTTGTCATATTTGTTGCGCTGTGATCATATTTTGGAATTGGCGCATTATAAATTCTGGTTGTTATGTTATGTTATCACAAAATACCACCACATTTGATTGGGAGTCCTGTAACAAATTTTGCAGTGTGATATTTTGTGGTATAAAGCCTTGTTAGGGCTAATTAGCTAAAATGCATAATTGATTATTGTTATTCTGATTGTATCAAGAATGATAATAATTGTTCATTTATTGTGTCACCTGTCTTAAGGCAGGAAGACACATAGGGATCACTTTGTACACTTACAGTAGTTGATGTCTATTGTTGTTGATGTCTTCTGTTGATGTCTGTTGTTGTGAAAAAGGGTTAACATTTGCATGTAATATCCACATACTTTGATGGATTTAAACCAAACTTGCATGGGTCACAGGTACAACATGGCATCCCCCATTTGTTGATGAGGTCAAAGGTAACATACCAAGGTCAAAGGTCATATGAGGCCAAGTTGTAAAATAGGCTGCAAATGTAAAATTGACCTCATTTGAAAAGTTGAAGTTCAGTTGGAACTTGGAACCAAACTTGGTTTATGGAGTTTACATGCAAACCCTCATTTGTTTTTGAGGTCAGAGGTCATATATCAAGGTCATAGGTCATGTGAGGCCTATCATTCACAAACCGCGATGGTAGGCGACACAAGCGGTTCGAGGACCGATGTATTTTTAATCTTTTTATGATTGATTTCCCAAAATACCCAAGTAAAAAATCTTTTACATTGATTTCATAGGATGATATTATGGTATCAAATGAACACCAAGGTCAGAAATGATCTATAGACAAAAGTGCACATAATTATCTTAATCTATATGACAAAATTGATTTATTTTGTTGATCAGAAATGATTGTTTCAAGAATTTGGAATGTCCAAAACAAGATTACATTAAAAAGCAACACAATAGTATAAATCATTTTTTGCTTATAAAGAGCTGCATCATTTTTAAGTCATCTGATGCAATTGGAAAGGCCTTATGTCGACATGATTCATGTGCCTGTCAGTGTGTGTGTCAGTGTGTGTGTCAGTGTGTGTGGCAGTGTGTGTGTGTGCATGAAGAAACTGGCCATGTAGTCCTTACGGTACTGTCTTGTTTTACCACTGCTTGTGCAACCTCTTTTGTTATACTTTGTTGCAGCTGAAATTCTTCAGAACAGTCCTCCAACCATGATCTCCATGGCCACTGGGATGCCTAATGCAGGACAGTTTCCATTCCAGCAAGCTTCATTAACACTCATGTGAGCACAGCGTGTTAGTAGTAAACAGGAAATAAGTTGGCCTATAATTTGTAGACAGAAAATGGCTTATAACCTTGTAGTCAGTAGTTGGACATTGTGAAAGTTTATAAAATTAGATGTTATACTCCATCTTTTTCTCCACATTATTTTGTTAAATTTGTTTTAATCTGTTGATTTTGACTCCTTCTGGGACCTTGGGCTTCCTGGATCCCACAGTGGTATGTGCAAAGGTGAAGCGTGTGAACATACTCGGAAGAGGATTGTCAGTTATATTCGAGAGAAATGCATTCATTGGGGTGAATGGAGGGCATGATGCACATGAAAAGCTAGTCTTTGTCAAAGACACCTCAACCAGTATTGCCGGAGGCGCGTCCGCCTTTGCACAAATAGGGATAGTTCTGTGCAATCATAATGTGTCAATCAAAGTATTATGTGGTCATCATAATGGGAGATTGTTCCTACTAACTGATTGCTCTTGCCAAGATTATCTTTCAACTGAGCCCTTTCTTTAACCACAAGACAAATACAAGACAGTACCACAAAACAATGCCACCAGACGGTAGTAGCACATTTGTAGGAAATAATAATAAAGCGCACCGCCTTGATTAAAAAAAAAATAAATAAAAATAAACAAATAAATTTGGCACATGAAATTGAATACCTTACAATTTTTAATGATGGCATTCAAATCATAACCTCAGATCTTTGAGCTACCATGAAAAGAAAGTGGGTCAAATTCCTAGGATCCACCCACTCACTGCTGAAATCCTGCAGATCCCACTGGACCCAACTTTTTCAAAGACCCGTATCTTCTCTATGCAGCATGCTAATGCAGGATGTTGACCCCATTTTACTGACATTTTATCTTTTTTTTGTAAACTGATTTTATTTAGAGATGGAAGTAGCATTAATATTTCTCCAGAAGAAATGAAGAAATCACTGCAATATCAAATGACATCAGGGTGAGTCTTATTTCATTAAATAATAACTACATTTGAATGGTCAATGTAATGTAAGATTACATTTAATGTGAAAGGCATAAGATGTATTTCATTTCCCTGCAAATTATGAATAAGTTCAATATAGTTCATACCAAATTTTACTAAACATGTTTTAAGGCCAAGCATACTTCCAATCATTCTGTTTTAGCTCCCATGCATAACTTTTTATCTATGGGTCGTTTTCATGAGATATGGGGTTAACTTGAAACAAGAATGACTTACAGGGGTATGCCTTGATTTGCACACAGGTTTCCAAACAACCACAAACAAGTGCAGGTCAACCTTTTCCTTTCCTCATAAATAGAGGACCACCAGGTCTTTTTAATGGTTGTTTAATCTGATGGTATAACTATAGCAGCTGCAGTGCTGAGGTTTTATAAGTGGTGTGGAATAATGAATTGATATTTCAATTGCACTTCAGGTTACCAGAATTTAGGAATTGGCTAAGAAATATGCAGAAGTCTTTACATAATCCACCTACATGGGACAGGGGTGGAGATGCTGTAGAGATGGATCTAATAGTAACCACAGGAAGTCAACAGGGACTAGCAACTGTAAGTAAAACCTTGAACTAAATTATCAGAATTTCTTTACTTATTTTTGGTACCGGTATATAGAAAAAGACAGGGTTGTAGTCAAGACCTTTTCCGAGACCAGCACAAAAGTTGTAAATAGAGAAAATACAAGGTGACAAAGCTGAAATTAAGTCTTGGTGACAAAACCACACACTTAACAGCACATTAGGCCTAAAAAAATGTTTGCCCTTTTGGTCTGAAAATCGGGAGGGTCGGTTGGTCGGTCAAAGGAGAAATGCAATGGCATTAAATTTTATGTTATCTAAACAAGTTAAATGTCTTTCAAAACAACAAAATAAAAAGTCTGGTGGACATTGATTCACTGCGACCAACATTCTGCCAATTGGCCATTTGGTAGTGCAGCCACCAATACCTTTTCCAACTGTAGCACGGATACTTCGTATCTAGTATGTACTTCTGGTACAAACTATCAAATGTAGCATCCAAATTGACAGATGTGACGTGGTTAAATACAACAGAAGCACTATATTTTGTTGTGAAATGCACAGCATAGCTGTCAGATGCCATCTTTAAATCACATGTAAATTTGACAGTATTTTACCGTGTATTTCATGACGATATTAAAAATAATATCTAAAAATTTGTCAAAATATCAAATTTGATGTTTGTTTTGTCCCACCTCATTAAATTAACTGTGTTATGTTTATTTTTTATTTGTCCTACACTTTTTGGTGAATAAATACGATGTAGATAAAAAATAATCGAACATACACACTGTTATTTTTACACATTCCTACGTACATCAAACGACCTGAACTATATAAAATGTGCCGGAACCTTATCCTCTTTTCGTCTTTACACATGAATGTCTACGTATACATAGAATTTTGCTATAAAAGAAAAGAGGACGGGATCGAGATTTGTCTTTGCTTAAAAAAACACGAGTGACACAATTTTATGAATGAAATACCTACAGGAAAAAAATGTTGTGGTTAACATGCATTTGCCATTCATATTAAAATGTACATCATACTGCCGGAGAATGCTTGGAATTGGTTTGTCCCGAGCTTTGGGGGGTTGTATTCAGGATATTGGTTTAAAATTCATTTTGGGGTAGTTTAATTTGTATTTTTTTTCTAAATCTGAAATTAAAAAATTAAAAAAAAAAGCAACCCATGATTTCTGATTTTTTGGGTCAGTTGGAAAAGGGCAAACAAACCTTTTTTTAGGCCTTAAACTTGTGAGAACAGCATTATGGGTGCTTGTAAAAGACAGGTGTGATGGAATATCAAATAAAATGGAACAAAAGTCTCGGTCCAAGTCCAAGACCAAGAATTTCTGCTGCATGTCTGTTTTCATTCCAAAACCAACACAATACTCTTCTTTGAAAATCAATGCACTTGGACCACACAGTCATGCCACCCACAACATATCTCATCTGCACCACCACTACACATTCCACCATCTATGCTGGCCTCAGAAAAGGTCTTGACTACAACCCTAGAAAATAATAATGGAAATATAAATAAAATCCTATGAAGATGAATTAACTGATTTAAGAATAAATTGGAGTAAACAGACACTGATATGTATATCCACATATACCTTCTATTTCTAACACTTCGGAATGTATCGTGAAAAAAAAATAGGAAGAGGTTGAACTGTGAAGACCTATCGATGTTAATGTAATGATCTTTCCCATCTGACTCTAGCTCATTGACCCTAGAGCATCTATCCATTGTATCAGAATGTCTCGGGTTTTTTTTATCATTTGACTGAAACTAATTTATCAGGTATTTATTACTACCGTTTGTGTTCGCTTGTTCTTTTATGTGTGAATTCTTTTCTAAGAACTTGGGTGAGATTCCAAAAGCAGTTTAGAGAACTGAGTTGAATGTTAATAGATACTGTTAAATACATAAGAGTTAGAGGATAACACAACCAAAAAGTAACTCCCACCCCCCCCCCCCCTTGAGATTTGTCAAGTTCAACAATGCATTGTATTGTAACATTCTTGGATATACTTGGAAGCGTAATTATGTACGCATATTTTAACATCATTTTTTTTTTTTTTTTTTTTTAAATTTAAATTTAATGTCCACATGACTGACTTGGAACTTGAACCCCTGAAATGCAGAATTCGTGTACACATAGGGGGTCACCTTAAAAGCAGCACCACAAATGTAAGGAAAGCAGAGATGCCATCATGATGCATCAGAATGGGTAATTGTGGGCACATTCACAATTGTTTGGTGTTTAGTATGTCACAACCCTTTATTACAACTAACCTATTTATTTTCTGTCAAATGTGTACACAGGTGGTGTGAAATGCTGTTTACCCAACATGATAAAATACCACCCAAGTCCATTATATTCTGGAACCATTGCAATTGTGAGTATGTACTTCCTTTTCAAGGGTTTACCTTTTGAGTGGTTGTGCCGGTTTAGTCTTGATAGGGATTAATGGTGTCAGGTAATAGTTGTGCAGGGTAGGTAATGTGGTGCATAGTGTCAAATTAACTTGACTACAGGCACCAGTTTACACTCAGTGTACCAAGGTTGGTGCTCTGGTGTCTGCTCGGTTTCCACTCACTCTTGTCTTTTAACTGTGCATGAAAGCCGTGCGATTTTAGGTCGAGACCGCCTTTTTTCTGCATAAAAATTATTTTTTCTTGTATTATTTTTTACCATCATAGTCAAGAATATTCAACACTGGTTGAATGTCAGTTATAATTAACAGTGACTTTCAATTTGCAAGTATATAATGAAGTTTGGTGCTTTCTTCTGCATATGAGGCAGCAGTGCTGATTAATTGAATTGTTGTAGCCAAAGGCCCTCACTGTTGACTGGTTGGGGGTTGGAGAAGTCCATCGGTGGACAAAAGAGGACACTTATTGAGAATTTGACCTCACATTCGTGATGGAGAAGCCACATTGGCAGCTGGAGAGTGTTGCAGCCCCATCGGTACTATTTGCTGTTGAAATGACCGACGCCTGTTTTGATGTCGATTTGATCAGCACCGATTGGTTCTGAGTTGAAGTATTTAAATATGAATGAATCATTACACTGAACTGATTTCCTTTACAACCAATGTTGACTGAAATAATATGCATTTCCCTTCAGATCGGAATGCCCCATATTACCATAATAACACCCCTAAACAAAAAGGAAAATAGAAATGGGCTCGACCAGTGACCCAGGTCACAACATCCTGTCGACCTTAGCTCTTCTCAATTCCGTTTTGGCCGCCATGCGAACGGACGCGTGTTACCAGCAGCCTCGGTCATTCTAGCATCCATAATTAACTGAGATTTTGATACGGACTAGTTGTCGTCTCATACAAAATACTCCTACTACTATCTATAATCGATATTATCGGATTATATACTTGATTTATAACGCATTCGCACGGAATAAACGGAGACTTTTTACGCGTCGGAGAGCTCTTGTTTGGTATCCTTTTTTGCCGCCATTGCGTTCATGTGAGCTGTCGTAGCGGAAACAGGTAAACAAAGTCTAGCCCGGTGACGCACCTGTTGCTGCTTTGACTGCCTTGACTATATGTTGCGTTTGTTATGTTATCTTTTATCGGCTTGCTCGCTAACAATTTATGTGGTCTGGTGTGCGATTTTATATATGCTTGTGGGATACTTAATAAAATATGTGAAACTGTGTTTGAAAATTTCTTTAAAAACCGTTCGTGACTCTGTTCTGGATTGTTTTGTGTCTTGACTTTTGGCGTACCGGGAGACCTCCACGGCAGCTGGTTTATTTTTCTTTAACGGTTTTTATTGGCGCAACCTATTCATCTAGCCAACTCACCTCCCCCGTTTCAATGATGCCATAATTGCGTTTTCGCTGCCCTGCCTCCATTCCTAGTGGGGACCCCCCACCTTTATGTTCGAACACAGTCAATGTTCCCGCACCGACCGTGCGCCTCTTTCTGTCTCGGCTTACGATGTTCAGTGGCAACCATCGAACATGGGGAACGTAGGCCGCTCGTGTTGCGTTCCCGGGACGGTGGGGTGGTGATCGGCCTCCGGTCCG
>JAMKCH010046690.1:0-89014 GCA_023653785.1 Ophioderma brevispina
TACCCCCGTTTTTTTTGCTGAAAATGAAGATTGGTGTGTACAATAAGATCTGCCGGGTGCCACTGGGCATCCTTGGGGCATTTTGAGAGAATCCAAGATGGCGTCGCCCTAAATGAATAATTATCTATTCCACCCTATATTATCAACTAGGAGGTTACTAGATCTCCTATCAGATCCAATGAAACCAGTATACACTTGTAACATTTAGTCATACTTCAAATTCAATGGAAGCCAAATTCAATAATTTAAATATGCCCTATAACACCAACAAATCACATCAAAACATGCACAATTTGGGCCAATTAAAGAGACGGAAAACGCAAGTGAACCTGCTTAATTTCTAAACATACATTTACAACCCAGGTTTTAACATCACAAGAGTGGTGACTGTAACAAAGGCTTGAATAAAATTTACTACATTGGCTAGCTACGTCCACGCGGCAAAAATCTCTTCCTATTATCTACATAAAGTGCAACTCCTCTTATGGTTCAAGTGGCCTCACATTTCCTACGCTATAAGTGGCTTTGTTCCTGGTCATAATTATAATTATACAGTATAATTGAAGAACATGTTTCCCGACGTGAATAAATGCCTCTGGCTGTCGGACAGCGTTAAACTGATTTTTTTTCAGTGCACGGAAATGTATACCTTAATATATATATTCAGATTCATTTAAAATTGCAATATAAATGTACCACTTAGACAGTGACGGCTTGCAAACAAGATGACAGGAGGCATGAGGGAGAATATGAATTTTTGGAGGGGAAACAATTTCGAAATTCGTGCCACAGTTTCAAACTTGTACTCAAAAACGGTCATTTGTTTCACCGCAAAGGTGGCAGACGCTTTGACTCAAGTTTTGACAATTTCTTTTATGTCCCCTGTGTTTGTAAAGGGGTGACGCCCGGGAAGGAGAAGCAGAACCTTTTTCAAATCATGTATATATGGACTAAATTGCCACAAAGTAGGACAAAAGATTATTTTTTTAATTTCCTGTCTTAAAAATTTACATTATAATTTATTTTGTCATCGACATCATTTTTCATACTGCTTTCATTTATCCCTGTGAATGCTTTGAATTCGTTCTCGCCTCATCCCACTGGGTTGCTACGAGGCATTCGTTCCATTGTTCATTCTTGTTCCCACAATTAGATCTTTTCATTCTTCCTAAATGTTAACGAACGGGGCCCGTTTGCAGCCATAGAAGACGGAACTCGTTAATGGTAAACCTTATTTGTCTGCTTCATTATCCTTACGCCGCTTTTCTTTTAACCCGTAACCCATGGGATCCTTCACGCTAATGTATAATGTTTTACGTAGAAGAGTAGTAACATAAGGTTATAACTTTTTATAACGATACACATTATTCCCTAGTTTTCGTTGGCGTTTGTAGCGGGAAAATATCCCAATCAATTAACTTTTCTGCTTTTGTTTTAAAAATATAAATTTACTGCCTCGATACATAGTTAAAATATATAATCAATCAATTTACCGAATCCGACATATCGAAAATAATCGAAAATTGTAATTTTGTTATTTTTTGTTTTTTCTGACATGGATGTGCTAAACTAACTCAAAGTGTTGGCTTGAAATCCGTGTATTAAAGACAAGGCAGATCTTTTATCTGATTCTGTAATTTGTATCGTGCATATAAAAGGACATCGCCGGGATAAGGCGAGAAGGAGACTTCTATAATCATCAATTTAATATTTCGGCAATCAATTTTGAGTTTGTGTTTTTACAATTATTTTTATCTGTACGCAAGGTGGATTTTTTATGCCCAAAATACCTGTGTATCAGAAAAAATGAAAAAATCCTGAGAAACTTCAGAGGCATGATCTCTGGAAACAGCAAAGCTTAGAGCATGCCTCATTTCAATAAAGATTCATTACTTTAAATGAGAAACAGGAAGATGTTGTATAGCTGCCTTTAAATATTGTTTAGGGAGATGTAGTGACGCCTAGATCCTTTTGTCCTTCATAAGCTACGAAAAAGGCTATACGAGGCAGCCCTTTTATTACAATACCCAACACCTATTAGCTTGTGCTACGGAGATTTGGATTATATAACGTCTTAACACCAAAAGACTCTGATACAACACCTGGCCCGCAATTAGCATGGCCCATGGCGCTATTTATATCATAAGCAGATCACTATTTATTATATAAAGGTTCTCCAACAGAAACCAGTCGCGAATATAATGGTCGTCTAGAGATGTGTTTTTGAGCTTGCTAGTTTCTGACCATGTCGACCGCAGGCGAGACCATGCATAAAACGCAGCGAACAATATTCTAGACGACAATTATTTTCGCGAATGGTTTGTTTGGAGACCTTTAACTTACATAAACTCGAGCAAGGGTTTAAATGGAATTTTATCCAATTAATTCGCCACCATTTTGGATACTCGTTAATAGTTTACGTTAAAAGTGACATAGCCTAACTTTTTTCTTTAATAAAACACCAGATTCCTTCCTATATTCGCATGTTTACGAGTCTATGCACCAATAGATAATCCAAGAACTATATTACTAACTAAATCTACCAGAGTTATTCGGTCTTTGGGCATTCAGCTGGATTATTTTACTCACCTTTTGAACACTAAAACCCATAGAGGAAATCTTTGTTTCGGCTTAACTGTCGTCTTTGGTGTCAACAATACAACTCACCAAGACAAAGGATTGGTCCAGTGTCCAAAGCGGTGACTGTACATTCCCCAATTTCCTTTACCCTCGTGCAGATACGATTTAATTCCAGAATATACCATCTCTGACACAACAGAATTTAGATCATTAAATGCGTGGACTCGTGAAAAGCATAAGATTTTGGTTAATGTGTTTGCTTCCCGGCCTTAGGCTGACTTACTGTGCATGTTCTTTTTGTTAGACTGCACGCCACCCATTGGTCACATCCTTGGTGAAAGTGTGGTATGCATTCCGACCGCCACTGAGCACACTATATATCTCCTTGTGTTCTGCATCGGTATGCCATTCGACCTTCTGTCAATTATTTTCATTATCGAAGGTCGATGACGATCACAATGTCCCCTCTACGTTTTTACGGAGTTGGAGCGTCTAGGGAGCCCAACTCTGTCATTTATTGCTATAGGCAATGGTCTATTTCGAATTAACGGCCGATTTCGGGATGATTGAAGTATACTTTTTTTGTCGAATTACTATTTTAAAATGTCAATTTGTCATGGGACATTCCCGTTGTGAATTTTTCTTACAAAAAAAAAATAATCATTCACCCGTTCTTTGTGCAAAATAGTGATATAAGAAGTTCACGATAATTGGTACTCCCTAACTTTAATTCTAACTTTGATTCCAGAGTATTAACATGTATTTAATGTGGAATTAATCTTTTTACTGTACTGACCCATTGAATATCATCCTATACGGCACACAGCGACACCATAGCTTATGTATTTAAATACAATCCTGCTTACGACATCCATGGAATAACCGTACGCTGTGGCATTAGCCTGACAGACTTTATGTTTGTCTCGCAATAACTCCCTTACTTACAGGAGTTTTGCGATCATGGCAGGTGTCCCTAATGCGATTATAATTAAATAATCCCTTCCCCCATACATGGTAGACGGTGTTTTCTAACACCAATTCTGTATTATGTTTTCTTTTGTTATCCAATGACCATTATTTTTTCCGGAGTGTCATCTAGCTAGCTAGATGACCATTATTTTCAAAATAATGGTCATCTAGCTAGCTAATGACACTTCCGCAAAAATATGGTCATTATAACAAAAGACGACCCTATATAATGATGAAAGGGAACCGAGGGCTAACGTTTTATGAGCTAATAAAATCACAATTCCACCAAGGCGCGTTGAATAGCTTTCCATTCACCATGTCTTGACTAGCACCACTGGCGATGCCAAATTGTGTAAAACGTTTTTCTATGGAGTGTTGAACTGAGCACTATGATGGATTGCGATTATTCCGTATTGAAATACGTGTTTACACAATTTGGCACTCGACGACCCCCCTATTGAGCAAATACACCACCTATATTTTAGTTGATTTATATACCCAAGACAGGCATTAACCCCGGAGCTAGCACACTTTTGTAACACATCTCAAGTCCAAAAGGTTTGAGTGATTAAATATGTTGACAGCCCGACAGGGACCCCCCCTGAAACGCGATTCTTAAAGGTGAACAAAACCCCTAAATCTTCGATAAGCATGTTTATATACATAATGACCGTTCGAATAGAATTTAGTTCAGTCTCTCAAACCTATTCCCTCTAAAAATAAAGAATTAATTCAGTGTTCATAGGCGAATCCATTTGGACTTTGGATGACGTAGCCTGTGCCACCAAGAGTGCCGCAAAACATCATACAGAGTCCTACATTGAAGCCATAATAACATCAACTACTATTCTTATTGATGAATGGCGCGGCTATTCAAAACATTCCACGTGCATTTCATTGGCAGGCAATCAATTGTTAATAGACAGATTACATTGGCAAATTGATGTGTATGGACCAATATCTTATCGGATTATAAGTCGTCAAATAGAAAATCGCTAGCTCCGTTAAAATTGAATGGGTTTTTTTTCCAATGAATGGCAGAAATACTTATTCGAACCAGGTTGTTTTTTTTTGTCAGTATTAAACTATACGGCACGGGTTTCATAGAAATTAATCCTACTTAGTAGCCAATTTAGCTTGACCAAACGGGCATGTGTCCTTTATATAACATCGGCCTTCTAATACACATGGAACTTGAAATGTTTTGTGAAAAGCCGCAATTCACCGTCACAAAGAATTCCGTTAGGTTTATATGTATTCCAATTAGGGACACCTGTATGACTGTTTAACCGGCACTCTTTGGTGGCCCGGCTACGTCCTCCAAAGTCAACATGGATACACCCCATAACACTGAATTAATACTTTTATTTTAGAGGTAATCGGGTTGGAGAAACTGAACTTAACTGTCTATTCAAACGGTCATATCTGTATGGTAACCAGATGCTGATCGAATGTTTTTGGGCTCTTGTAGCACCTTTAAAGTTCCGGCAAATGTGGCTTATGAGAGGGGGCCAAAAACAAAGTTTGTACAGGGGTCAAATTTTTAAATTGATCCAATCTGTTGAAAAGCCACCATGTTATGTGTCTAAACCATCAGGCTTCCAAAAAGGTATAGTTTTGTAATATGTACAGCCTACAGTTTCAGAGTTATACGCTAAAAACCGCAAATCATAATAAGGGTCAATTTCAGTTGTACAGTGGGTCAAATTTTTAAAGTTGCTCCGATTTTGATAAAAAATGGTTTGCAAAATATGGTGGAGTTCCTAGGGTTAAAATAAGAACAGTTTTAACTGTCTTAAATGCTTAGGTTCCCGAATGTAGGGGGCACAGAAGGTCAGCGTCCATTGCAGTCATGGTCTTGATCTTGTTACCCCCCTACTTTCTTAACAATCATTTGAGACACTCACAACTATTCCTTATTTAATCATTGAGCTTCCACCAATAATGTCACCATTTTTATCCCATTTAATTCGATTTTGCGGTGTTAGCCTCTAACTCTGAACATTTTAGAGTGGTACTATTACAAACATACCTTTTCTGAATCCTTATGTTTGAACCAAATATGGTATACTTTTCAAAATGATTGATATTTAAAATTTTGACCCCTGTCACAATCTTTGCTTGGCCCCCTCTCTTAAGGCACCACTTGCGGCACTTAGAATCACGTTTCAGGGTCCGCTCAGGCTGTCTACATATTAATCACTCAAACCTTTTGTACTTGAGATGTGGTTAACAAATGTGTGCTAGCTCCAGGCTACTGGTCAGCTGTTTAACATGTTGCCTATCCCCGGCTCCGAACTGATGTATGTATATGTATATGTAATAAGTCCGTAGTTTGTTGTTTGTGTTTTGGCATTTTAGTATTCAGGCCCACATAAAACAAATGCACAATAGGTCCTCCCCCCCCCCAAAAAAAAAGAAGATAATGCCACTCATATATATTGCTTAATACTTAGCGCACATCCTTGCAAGCGGCATTGTGGTTCTTGAGGGGTGAACATGGTGACGGTTTCATTTTGAAATTTCAATTACCCATTGAAGCCTGTATTCTAATTTTACATAATCCCGACTTTTAGAGAATTTATATATTGCGATTTTTATTAAAACCGGCAAAAGTTCACTTTCAACACGTCCCTTTAACATGCAGAACGTTTCAAGTCATCTGAAGGGTGTCCTGCATTCCTTATCCGGTGATGTCCTTTCCCAAATGGAATAAAAAACCCTTTTCCTGTAAATACCCCATTTTTAAATCGATTGCACTATTGTGCACCATTGACCTAATCAGTTTGACCTCAAAACACAACATTATTAATACTTTGTTTATTCGTACTGTTGTAAACAACAATCACTGTTTAGTGTAGATCTAGACGCCATCGATGTAATGGTCATTCGGGAAGACGGTTGACAAATATTGAATTTTTCACTATTTTTTGTTTCCTAAATTAAAAGTAGTTTCTATGGAATTGAATATACTTTTTTTATTTATAGGCTAAATATCATTTCCGCATTTTATTCTGCTCGTAATTATCGCTATTTAATCCCTTAAGTCAATGGTATCCAACAGCGCCTTTCTTATCAGAATAAAGCTCGCAACAAAATGTGAGGCAACGTTGAGTGTAGGTCCTAAGCTTAAATTATAGTGTTTAAAAAGTATGACAAATCACTATCAAAATGGTTATCATTGTAGACAATCCTTCCCGCGTGAATTTCACTCGATTGAGTGAAATTTCACTCTTTTCGAGTGATGGGGGCCACTTAGTGGAGCGGTCAGTACTGCAAATTGGTCGGGAACCCCCCTCCCCTCGGTACAACAAAATACAACCACTTTTTGTCGAATTATATAATGTAGAATTTACGAAAATGAAGGTTGTGGTAAAAATTTGGTGGGCAGGGTGTTTTTTTGGCCCAAAAAACTTCTATTTTTTTTAGGCCTAAATTAAGAAAATCACGATTTTTTATTTTTAAGCCAAGAACACTAGACTGATTTGTGGTATTTTGTTAATCATAGATCTTTATTTTATAGATTTTCATGATAGTCAAGGTGCTACTTTTTGGGTAAAAAGTGTATTAATTGGTGTGTTGTGGGGAAACAAGGTCTTTTTTTGGCTAAAAATTAAGGACAATTATGATTTTCCTCTAAGCAATAGACAAATCACACATTTTTACTAGTACTCATTGTTTTTATGATCCAAATATTTCATCTATTGTTCGGGAGATCCTTAAGACTTTTAGCAGGTGTGTTTTATGTCCAAAAGTGCCAAGAAATCCCTGTTTTGGTCAAAATATTGTAAAACGGGGAGAAATACACACGGATCTAAAGCACTAAAATTGGATGTGGTAATGAACTTCTCTCTGTCGATTTTGATTTCATGTTTTACAAAAGCAGTCCAGGAACTGAAAAGCAAGGTTTTGATTAAAAAAAATTATTTTAGTTTAATACCCGTTTTTAAGAAGGTTTTATCGAAGTTAAAATGCATTTGCCGACTGCAGACTGAAGAGCAAGGTTCACATTCCCTGTTTTTTCATGCTTTGCCTTTATGCTAATGTACTGCCTTGGAAGTTTTCCCTTTGCAAATAATATCCTTTTGTTTGTTCCTAGTCGCCCCTCGGGCAGTCATGTGATTTGAGCCGTAGTTGTTGCCTCCTGTGGACCTCGTCACAGTGGCATTCTGACATCGTGCGTGAAGGTTTGTTATTGAAGTTTTGGGTCAAAGAATCTTTTTGGCTAATTCATTCCAGCTATACGCAATATTAAAGTTATCACTTCTAAATATTTCAATTAGTTAGTATGCATCGTCAATTTGTCAGATTCATAACTCATGATTTGGATGGAGAATACGTGAGTCATGAATATGAAGATCCACAAGAAACTCGACACTACCATTACAGCAGTTAAACAATGGCGCAACCTTAAGTCATTTCGATTCTTTTATTACCGTTAGCCTTACCTAAAGTTAGTAAGGACGCCGTCGGTCGTGATTGTGGAGGTATCAGCGTGTGTGCTTCAACTTTCAGCAGCCGTACTGCGGGGCACCAGCCATCAAACAGCGAGGGCTAGAGCGAGTGTTTCGACCTAGTTTTTCAGCTGTAATTTGACAGCCTGTACCTGCCTGCCCTGTCCGTGGCCCAGAGATGAAGGAGCTTGCTTGTTGTTTTAATTTGAAATTCCGAAACAACCATCCAGGAAATATGTCGCCAGCGCAACTGTCACTTGAAACTAGAAAAGAAGCAACTTTGAACCTATCCTGTTGCCAGGATATTCCAAGTGTGAAGCCATCCGAGCTACTCTTAGCAATGATCGGTCGTGATAATTCCTAACAAGTGCCTGTCGCGCTCGGTAACCATTTTGTTGTGATCAGAGGATGCAGGGATCACTGGTGAGATTAACTTAAAAACTGTTAGGATTTTGTATTTAGGTTTGCGATTGAATTAATCTTCGTTGCGGTTGACTCGCGTTTTGCATGGTTATTTCTTAATAATGACTGTAATTCTATTATGTTTAGTACTTAGCAGAAAATAAGCCAGGTGTAATGCGATGATCCAAAATCCCTCGCTGGTGGTGTGTCCAACGGGTTCGTATTTAACCAAATTCCTGTTCTCGCGTTGGTATTAATCACCAAAAAAAATTTTTTACAAATTTATAACTCCATTACTCATCGGAAGCTTCGGTAAACGTTCACCGAACTGATAATATCTATAGTAGGCGTTTCATTATCCGCTTGGCGAATTGCGGCATTATCAGTGGAACAATTTCCTCTGCATTTTCACATTCACTCCTAACGGCAATTTAATTAAGGTTTTTCTTCGATGCATGTTACTCATAGCGAACTCCTTGTCGCAATTCCTTAAATCTAATAGTGGCATATTTTGATTTGAACTAACAGTTGGTCATCATGGTTCATATTCATGCATGGGTCCCTTCTGTGTCCTTGGTTAAAAAAATTACGTATGGTAAAATGCGTAACGCTTTGTTTTCAATCACGGTCCTTAAGTTTTGTTTTACTGCGTGCTAGTTTTTTATTAAATTTTTGGTGTTTTTCTGTATCTATTCCTTTCATGGGGTTTTCCAAATCCAATTGTCCCCAACTAGCTTGTCTAATGGTATCTCACTTAATTAAACATAGTGATGGTTTAGAATTTTCTAGTGTTAGGTAATCACATTTTCTCATAATCGTCATAATCTTCCAGTTTATTCACGTTTGAGTATTGTTGTATAACTCTCTTTCGTATCGAAGGTGTAAATGGCGTGCCTGAGTAGTTTCATGACAAGTCTATAGCAGAATCGGTTCCAATAGTCTTTTCCATATTTTTCCCAAAGTCATTCAGGAAGCTAAGTATATGTAGCAACATGATAATCGTATCTTATTGTGTTCCTTGTGTCTGGTGGAATTGTCTAGCAATGTTTTTGGGTTTTGCTTTTTTTGGTTTTATTTAGTTTAGTTTGATTTCGTTGACTTCATAGGCCCAATCTCTCAATTTAAGGTGTCAGCTGCATGTTATCCGTGTAAAAATTCTTTTTGGGTATTTGTTTCATATAGCAGTGTTTCAAGGTCGCGGTTCATGTTGCATGGTATGAGCAATTCCATCATATTTCAAGGTTTTAAAAAAAAACTAACATAACAAAACAAAACAAAACTGCGCTATTTTAAGCAGAGTTTTCAAGTGATCCGTAAAATTTAAATTGTTACATTAACTGTTCTTTACCGGGATTGTGTGAACGCTCATTCTGTTGTTTTGGAATTGGCTTCCCTATCTCTATAGTTCAGCTTCACCGGTCCATTTGCCTCTTTATTCCATCTTCGCTTGTTAACGCATTGGAATAGCAGGATTTTGGGTCAAGAGGTTAATACGATGATGCTCATTAGCTATAATTTACGTTGCTGTGTAAACTTTTGTCATTTTGGTCTTTCCAGTCTTGCGAATATTGTTGTAAAAATAATGAATAATTAAAAGGGGGATGGCTCGATTTTTGTAATATGAAGTTTCCCGTTTGATAGTATCACTATCACACAACAAAACCCCATCTGTAAAGTTTTTTCGCGCCGATATTTCAATCCGTTTGATGCGAGGGCTAAACGTGATTTTGTAAGCCCCATAGGGTGGTACTCTGTACAATTAATATTGGTCGACAGAAAACTGGGGCACATTTTCGTTTTAACTTCCAAACCAAACAGTCTTATTGCCCTAACATTTCACGGTGGTCCCATGGTCCCAGTTGTCTCTCTTTCCTCTCTGTTCCCCCCCTTTTGTCCCCACACTCTTACGCGGTAAATCTGGTGTCCCGTGGGGACGAGTCTATTTTTGCGATCGGACCGTGGGACCTTAGTAAAAATACTAACAGTAATAGTACTATGTCTGCTACTAATAATAAATGTGCCATCCCTTTTGGAACCCGATACCGTGCCATTATTTGATCATCGCCATCAGTTGTTCCGTCTTCAAACAATGTTTAAAACTTATATTTTTCACGTGTTTAAGTTTACTGCTCAGTATGTTCTGATTGCTAGTTTATGTACGTCAATGGGCAATGAATCCTATGTGGATTCGGATTTCGCCATCATAAAGGCACCTTATAATAATAATTGTAATTAATAGTCTTTTATTGCCTATACTTGAGGATTTTTTTTATAAAATTACATTATTATATAATAATCTCCCATCGTGAATTCAACAATGACCGGGCTTTCTTTCATTTGGGGTAAGCAATTTGTCAGGTGAGCTTTTCTCCTGGTTTAAATGTTGGCGATGTGGAATATCTGAGTCTGATGGTTTTTCAAGTTTTGAAGTTGGTCTACGGTTGCCTGTATCATCACCTTAAAAGTCCACACGTGGCATTTTTGGAGTTGTGAAAACATTTTAACGGCTCGGTTACCAATGCATTCTTCACTCATGAAGTTTAATAGGACAACGGGTACTCCGTCGTTATCTATTAGGATCACTCATTAGTTGGTGGCTATCTCACGTTTCGGTCGTAGGAAGGACCCCGAAAAGAAATAACTCATAAAAGACACATCTTTAAAAAAAATCAAGGCAGGCTTATTGGGGACGGTTTCGGAGCTATAGGGCGAGTCAGCTCAAATTATGAGTTTTGTTCCTACTTGGTTGAACCATTAACCTTAGACATATGGTCTCAGTCTGTTTTCTAAACCATTCAAAGTGCAACTTGAAGTAATTCGTAATCTTCAAGGAATCTCCAGGTCCTTTCCCTTAGAACTACCTTAAGATGTGCGGATACGATATATTCGGCCCTTTTCTGTGTATTTAGTCCATCCCTTGATTCTCATCTGGTGGCAAGTTGGCAGACCCACAAGGTAGGTTTTTTGTTTACGATTGGGAAGCCCACCGTAGTCGTTTTATGAGCTATATTTGGAATTTTTAAAATTGTGAAAGTTCCTGCACGATCCTTGGATCAATATCCTGCCTTTTAAGGTATAATCGCTTACATGCGTTGGTATTTGGCATATCTTTGTTATGATCCCGTTTACTTTCCGTAGCTAAGATAGGGATAATTCCAGTGTGGATAACTTGGTTTTGCTTAAGAGAAATTCATCACCGTGGTTTTAATCGGTTAGTTTCCAACTCAGCCATAAAATAGACACACATAGTGCAACCACAATCATCTTTTTCATTTTTGAGTCATAATTTCGTTCCCGCCTATGGCTGCCACGGGAGCACATAACTCATTTTGGGAAAAAGAATAGGTACTGCAACCTCGGCTGCCATATTCGCTGGTTCCGAATAGAACGTCAAACTGTCGGTTGATTGTGTTATTTTGGTGTGTGTGGTGTGTGGTTAGTGAACTTAACTTTTGTACTAAGTACATAATATTTTTCCTAGTTTTATATCTGTAGTGAAATGGTAAATGCTTTCTATAGGCCTTTTAGGTGGGGACTAGCATCTCCACTATAGCATTGAGTCATTTCCCAGGGCTTTCCTTGGTTAAGCAAATCTGGTTCATTGCTCTTCTATACAGTTTAAATTTCTGTAGGCCAGTCGATTTTGGTTATTTCTCCCTTATACATATCATATATCATATACCTATCTCTATATATATATATATATATATATATATATATATATATATTATATATATATATAATATGGAGTTTTCCATTGTTCAACTCTTTCAGATTTCATTACTTGGAAAGTGATGTTAACAATGTATTCGTGTATTTACCAACGCCGATATTGTTTTTCGCTGTTATTTTTTGCTATTCATCTAACTCCTAACGCTAAAACAATAAGATAAATATATAAATACAAATGCAATGCTTCATTTCAGTTATTTTTCCATTGCCATAAATAAAATTATTTTTTTCAATGGCAACTGTGGCTGCCATAAACTTGCGTGAGATCGAACTCAACTAGTTTGGCCACCCAAAATAACTTTTAACAATGTGTTTGTTGGCATACTATTTAGGCTTACTCACATACACTACATAAGGTTCGGATTGGATTTATTCACAAGCAACTTTCCGTATCCTTATAATCCCACCAAGATAGTTTTGTATTTTGCATCAATTTTTCTTCCATACCAATATTTGCGTAATCCCACATGTACATGTAGGCTTTCTGAGATCTTTCGGTTGCATTATTACGCGATTCCATGGTTAATAAACTATTATACCCCTTGTTGCACAACATATATGCCTTTCAACGTACAGAAAGTTCAGGATTATTAGTTTTACAAATTAGACTGCAATTAGGTGTTTACATTTTTCACATGGTTTATTTCAACCCCTTTAATATCTCATTCTATCGATATGGCTTTCTCTTCGAGGTAGTCTTATGTTGTGGTGTGTATCCTTAATGTTTGCACCCTAAACGTGCAACGTTTAAGGTTCTTTCCTTGTCAAGGATCTTCCTAAAGTTAAACGGGGATTATTCAAAATCACGGAAATAGGGTTTTTTTAAAACGATTCTTTAATATTTTTGAGGGGGAGAATTTGCAAGTTTCTTTTGGCTCAGAAAACTGGTGTGGCGAAATTTTGGCATTTAATTCATTTACAAATCAATTATTTTTAGTTAAATATTAGATCACTCCAGATGATCTTTGCCGATGTCTAATCTAAATTATTAAAAAGTAAATTATGTTACAGGAACAGATGTGAGGTCAAAGATCATTACTTCAGCCCTGACAACACTGGCTGTGTAAAATGCTAAGGTCAAATTAAGTTGCAGGAACAGATGTGATTCCAGAAAGAATCATTACTTCAGCCCTGACAAAACTGCTGTGTAAAATCGCTATTAAGTAAAATTAAGTTACAAACAGATGTGAGGCCAGACGATCATTACTTCAGCCCTGACAAAACTGCTGTGTATATAATTTGTGTAAACTCTCTATTGTTTGAATAAGTCATTATAGACTTAGCTTAAAGAATTATGATCGGTGGGTGCAAGCATTGCTAAGAAGGGTACATGTATAATGATTTACCAAAATTGCCAGTGTGAAATAATCAGGAGACCTGGGTCAGAGTTCTCCTGTCTGATGGATAGTCATATTGTATGGAAAAAAAAAAAAATTTTAACTTCCTTCTTGGTTCAAGAGAGTTTTCTTGATCACTTGGAATACATGCATATTGTATGCAAGGGACAATAGTTTTTTGATCAATTTCAATATAATTGCATATTGTATGCAAGGACTAGAGGTTTTTCCTGGTTGATATTGGGGATCTAGAGGTTTTCCTGGTTTTGATATTGGGGATACTAGGAGGGTTTCCTGGTTTGATATTGTGGATGACTAAAAGAGTTTTCTTGGTTAAGATGATGATTGTTAAGTGGACTGAATTGGTGCTAGTGATATAAATTGTTCATGAAGAGCACGATACAGAGCAATACCATTTTACTTTGTCCTCCTGCGTTTTGCTCTCGGTCTGTCGGTAATACCGTTTTTAAGAAGTTTTGATCGAATTAAAACGCATTTGCCGACTGCAGAAAAGCAAGGTTCACATTCCCTGTTTTCATGCTTGCCTTTATGCTAATGAGCTGCCTTGAAGTTCCCTATTGCATAATACCTTTTGTTGTTCCTTCCTCCTCGGCATTCATGTGATTTGACCCGTTAGTTTGTGCCTCCTGTTGACCACGTCACAGGGCTTCTGCATCGTTCGTTAAGGTTTTGTTATTGATTTTGGGTCAAAGATTTTCCCACCCTCCCACCCATGTTTAGGTTCCAGTGTGAGTATAAACTGAAATCATTTTCTTCTATGGCTGCTTAATTTACTGTGTTTCCATTTTACAAGATATTAATTGGTTAGTTTGTGTCAGCCTTCATTGGGGGTTGGCAGAAATTTGGCATTTAAATTTCATTTACATCATTATGTTAGTTAACAAATTAGAATCACTCACCTCTACTCCAGATGATCTTTAAGCCGATTTCCTAATCTAATTATTAATAACAGTAAAATTATGTTACAGGAACATATGTTAGGTCAGAAGATCATTACTTCACCCTGACAAAACTGCTGTGTAAAATCGCTAAGTCAATTAAGTTGGCAGTAAACAGGTGTGAGGCCAGAAGATCATTACTACTTCAGCCCTTACAAAACTGCGGTGTAAAATCGCTAGTCAATTAAGTTACAGGAACAGATGTGAGGCCAGAATATCATTATTACTTCAGCCCTGACAAAACTGCTGTGTATATAATTTGTGTAAACTCTCTATTGTTTGAAATAAGTAAATTGATAGACTTAAGCTTAAAGATAGATCGGTGGTGGCACATTGCTATAGAATTGTACATGTATATGAGTACCGACCAATTGCCCAGATAGGAATAATCAGGAGCCTGGTCAGAGTTCTCCTGTCCGATGGATAGTCATATGGTCATGAAATTCCCTCATTGGTTCAAAGAGCGTTGCTTTGATCAATTGGAATATAATGCATATTGTATGCAAGGGACAAGAGAGTTTTTTGCTCAATTTGAATATCATGCTATTGTATGGCAAGGACTAGGAGGGTTTTTCCTGGTTTGATATTGGGGATTCTAGTATGTTTTGATGGTTTGATATTTTGGGGATGCTAGGAGGTTTTCCTGGTTTGAATATTGTGGATGACTAAGGAGGTTCTTGGTTAAGATGATGATTGTTAAGTGGACTGGAATTTGGGCTGTGATAATAAAATTGTTCATGCACTATAACAGACATATACCCACTTGGTCTCGCTTCCTGCGTTTTGCTCTTACGGTCCTGTCGGTAAAAAGCAGATTGTCGGGAGCCTGTAAAACTTTTAACAGGTTTTTAAAACAAATAAAGAAAATAACAAAATTAAAATGGTTAAAAATTGAAAAACGGGAAAACTACACACGGATCTAACATAAGAATTGAATTGGATGTGGTAATGAACTTCTCTCTGTTAGATTTTTGATTTCATGTTTTACAAAAGCAGTCAGAAAAGATAAAAGCAGAGGTAGAGGTATTTGATTAAAAAATGTAATTTTAATTTAAAAATTTTTTATTAATACAAAAGTTATAAATTTCATTTTTAAGCCTATTTTGTAACAGTAACTGTATCTTATAGGATTCTCATTATTTAAATACAGTTTATATTACCAGTAGTTTGGAGTGATGGGTACGAAACAGATTAACTTACAAAGTTTTATATCATTTTAGGTCGCCCAATGCAATCGGAAGACCTTATGTCGGCATACTTCGTGTGTCTGCGTGGCCGTCCGTGTTTGTCAAACATTTAGTATACACCTTTTTGGATACTTGGTTTGCTTGTACATTGAGACAATCGGTCTTACGTAGGGTAACACATTATAATTCTATCAAATTTTCGCTTAGAATATTTACAGACATTATTCTTCACTTTCATAGCTATTCCTGCAAATTTAAATATGTTTACTCTTTGTTTTTTTTTCCCCCCAGGGTTGGATACTTTAATCGTTTAGCCAAAATGCCTTGATTGCATATTTATATTATATAAGACATTATCTATTTCTTTCTATTTCTCTACGACCTCCGAAGATCATGTTTTTATTGTGATATTGAATGAAAATATACGTTCTTCTCAAATTTAGGTTCTAAACCCGAATATAGTTAAAACTTTAGCGACACATAAAAACAATCCAGGTTTTTAATGCTCTAAATATAGCTGAAATTACTTGAGAATACCATGGCATTCAAATTATGTATTATGTTAACATGTCATATTGGGCCCATTTTAGTCAAAAACATTCATTTCTGGGCAGAAATTATGATTTTTGAGATCGTGTAACATTTCAAGTAGATTTTTGAGACTGTCATATATGTCATAGCTCAAACAGCTTAAAAATCCCCTGTCACTGGGGAAAATTGGTAAATCGCAATCATCTATGAAAATCTAAAGATCATTTATTCACCGTGATTTTTTGAATTTTATGCGATTTTGAGATGATCTCGTTAAATTTCATTCACTTCTCCAACTTCCCTCCAAGATTTTTTTTTATCATTTCTCAGGACTCAATCAAGCCATATGTGATTTTTAAGGATTCTGTGCAGTTTGTATGAACAAATTCAAATTCTATTGGCTGTTCATTTTTGCGATTTATGAAAACTCTGTTGCAATTTAACAGATTGTGTGGCGTTTAACAGAACCTTGGTGTTTAACATAATATTGTGCGATTTAACATCAATTCTGTCCATTTACGGAACATCAATTGGCGAGTTTTACAAATTTGATTGAATGTTTGTTATTTTTAGCGAATCTTGTGGGTGATTTTATGGAATATTGTGTGATTTTTTAGCGTTATCTGAAAGTCAAAGGATCTTGTGCGATTGTACAAAAGTGGTTTGGTTGGCTGGGTTTGTGCAAAATATGGCAAAAGCGTTTTAAAAATGTGGTCAATTTTTGCATGTTCCCACTTTACCCCAGACTAGAACCTCCACCGTTGGATAAAAATAAGAAGGTTTACAACTCGCATACTGTACTATAATGGCAATAACCACTGCACTGTAACAGTATATAAAATTGTACAACTTGAATTAAAAATCTGTGGAAGCAGAAAGTGTTATAGCTACCTGTCATTGTTATTGTTGTTCTTGCGTAGCTGTACACTTTTTTTTCATAGAATTTCGCATAATTTTGTTGTGATTTTTTACCTGTTTAAGTCTTAAAAAAATCTTGTGTCGATTTTACAAGTTTGGTATCTTTTGCAAATAATGGGCAAAAGGTGTACTTTTTTACCGAATTTGAAACCCTTTTGGGGTAAGAAAAAACAAATATAGTTTCGGGCAAAAAAAACCTACATTATTCTCGCTTCCGGTTCGCAAAATCTGGGGTGTTTGCCTTTTTGAGCTCTTATTTACGGGTTTTACCTTTTTCATTTTTCATATTTTTCGTCATTTGTTTGTCATATGGTCTGTTTGGATAATTAATCATCTTCATGTTCTGGATGCTGCAAATCACCTTTACTGGTTAGAATATGTCCCTTCACTAATGATGCTGATAAAAAGGTGTCATTTTCATAAAAAGATTCCTCCAGAGGCAAAGGTTCTCTCTCAACTCTTAGATTAAACATTGAATCTAATTGTATTGCTATTACGGACCCTTCAAGTTAGATAAACTTTGTAAAAAAATAGACTGAAATAATAAATCTAATAGAGTGGTTAATCTAAGAAATTTAGAGAGTATGTAAATCTTGCTCTTTAAATGAGGTCGAAGCTTGAATTTCATTTAATGCTGCAATGCACCTTTATGAGTCTTCATTCTATTTAAAAATGATATTGGAATTTCTTTTAGATTTATGCAGTGGCGTTATGGATTTCCAATAATGGGCATTTTCTTTTTCTGAATCCAGTTTCAAAAAACCTGCTATATGATTAATAATCATACACGCCTGATATATGCTAGGAAAGGGGCAGGTCCTGTTCTCTCGGGGTACAAAATTTACAGCATTTTCATCAATCACTTCATCAAAATGATTTATAAGAACACACCAAATTTTTCAGCCGTCCCACAAAATTGCAAAACGTATAATTAATTGCAAAAAATGACATATTTGGACCAATTACTATGCGTGGAAGCTAATGTATGACTCCATAATTGGCAAAAAAGAAGACTATTTGTTTTTCATGGACGAATCTTTTTGGGACAATGGTCCGTCTTCCCCCCTTCCCTTTCCTTTCTCAGGTGGACCCCCTGCGGTCTCTATACCCTTCTTCATTGCTTTTTTCATGTGGCCTCAGAAAATTTTCCCTCATTTCTTTTTTAATTGTTTTCCCCTCTTAACATTTTATGTGAATGCCTGCTTACCATGTTTCTCTTACCCTACCTGAATAAAACGTGTCCCACTAATGTTAAATTTTGAGATACAACTAGAAATTAAGCTAATTAATTGACTGCAATTTGTTTTAAATTAAATAAGCAATTCAATTGTGTGTGGCCATATTAACCTTTATTTTGCTGCACATCTATATTGTACACTTTTACAATAAACTTATGGAAAACTGAGCGAACATTCAAGGACAGGGCCATAGCAATGATGGTGCAAATTGTGCGGAAGCCAACCAAATCACAGACCCAGCCAATACTATAAATGCATCAAAATTGGGTTCATGAATTAACCTATAAAAGTGGTGATGACCTGTTACAGCTCCTGACACACGAAAGTCTTGAAAACTTTCTTACGGAAAAAATGTCCCGGTGTGTCTCATCAGCTTCCAACAGCAAGCCCTAAAGCATTTGCGATTTTTTTGTTTTGTTTGTTTGTTTTTGTTTATTCGAAAAAGCTATGTCGCTACAATCGGAATTATTTTATTGGCATTCTTGGACAACTTTTTTTCTTGAACCAGTTCAAAAAAACAAAGAACGTTACAAATCTGCTGAAAACCTTAAAAGACACAACAAATGCGGTAAGGGCCAAAAATAACAGTTAGTTTTTCCAGTAAGTCATGCGCATTTTGATTTTTCGAGCCATTTTAACCACATTTTATTTAGTTTGTGCACCTTACTAAGAAAATTTGCATTTTTGTATACAATTTGGGGACCGGGCCCCTGGTACTAAATTAGGTAACTTTCCAAAATTGCAGGTGTAATAAGTGGAAGCATGTATGTAAATTTTGTAGCTGTGCAGAAAAAAGTAATCATTGTATATCAATATAACGTTTTTGCCAAAAAAATGCATTTGTGTATTATTTGGCTATTTTAGGGCCAAAAATTGACCTTAACTTATTTCCATTCACAACCAATCATTCAACACACATCCACCAATTTTGTTGAGAAAGACTTATTTTTTGTGAATCAATTACAAACCATAAGTCTAAACCAAAAAAAGTAATCTTAAGTGTTTTAATCTTTCAGTTTTAATTTGGCCGAAATATATCTTTTTTAAATTTATTATCATTTTCTCAATTGTTCACCAGAATGGCATTTTTTATGGCAAAAAACACATTCTAGCCAACTGTTGTATTAACTATAGCGAAGCTGCCAAAGTCTGTATTAACCTGCAACACAATTATACGAGAATATATCTACAAAAATCAATGATGTTACTACATACAATTGTGGGGTTTTTGGTGCCATTTTTTAAGGAAATTACTATTTTTGTTGATTTTTAGAGCCAAATATTTACCTTTCATCCGTTATCTCTTCTAATCTATTCTATCTATCCCTACCCCATAAAAAAAACTCCTTCTACTGCATTTTGTGCCGCAAAAATATCAACTGGCCTTTTTTATTCAATGTTTAAAATTAGATCTAAAACAAAAGGTACTTATATGTATCAGCATTTTGTGCTTTTTGGATTTAAAATTAAAAATCATGTCCTTTCTTTATTTTTGCGAGAGTCCCAAAATAAGGTTTTTTTGGCCACAAAAACAAACCCCTCCACAACAAATGTTTTTGACCCACACCATCAGTTTTCATACATCCTATATAATTGGCCTTGAATAAACGTGGTTGTGCTTTGGTTGGTGTCTAACCGAGGTCTGAGGGTTTACCGACAAATAAGCCTTTTTGAAGCGTGAACCCGGCTACCTACTCTTTGGTGCGCATTTTACAATTCACTCTTTTAAGAGGAAGTTTTCAGCCCTTATTACTCGTACTTAGCCTTACATTTTGCCTTATTAAGATGCACACTCCATTGTAGTACATTGCTGCGAGGATAACTATGGGAAAAGTTCCGGTAACCGTTTGTGTTTCTCTGAACATCCACCTTCTCCAAAAAGCTTTTGTGATAACCGTGTTTTCCAAGCCCTCAATCGTCCGCCTTCCCGTCAAAGTGCCTGGTTTGTTTGTTATCACAGGCCACCTGCCGGAATGCTTTGTGTGACGACTTCGCGCAGTTCATGAACATAGCTGGCGGCGAAGTGCTATTACGAAGGTTGTGTCCAATATGAGAGCATCAGCCCAGAAGGTTTTTGGTTAGACGAACGAGATACCAAATATCATGCTCATTTCGGAAAATTCAAGAAAACTTAACTTTTGCAAATATGAAGTCTGCCGGGACCCCCGTTTTTTGCGTGTAGCCCGCAGGATAGGGGTAAAGTTACTATGGGTCAAATTTTTGAACTGCTCTAAATCTAAATATATATAGTCCACTCTTCCTTAGGTAACAGGAGTAAAAAAGTCATTGGGTCCCATCTTGTGGTACTTTCCTTCCAGATTTTGGGAAAATAGGCTAAAGTTCATTTGGTTATATTCAAGAAAGGTCACCCGTTCACTAACCCATATTTTTTGGGGTAAAAATATTTTTTTAAAATGTTTAATGATACTGAAATCCCATCTGAAATGAAAATGCTTTGCACTTACGCCATCTCCTTGTTGTTATAATGGAAGGGGTACAACATTCCCTGTAGGACGCTATGGGGACGGGGACATTATACCCCGCCCTATGAAAGGGAACCAACCCTATGCAACATAAAAAGCTATTTTGAATCAGTATCATTAAATATGTTTTAAATATTTTTTACAAGAAATCTCTTGGTATTACAATTTGTTGACCTTTCTTGAATAAACAATGACCTTTAGCCTATTTTCCCAAATGGTCTTTGAAAGCTCGAAGCACCACCACATGTGACCCAATTGACTTTTTCTACTCCTGTACCAAGGAATAATTTGAAGCTATATTCATTAGATTTAGAGCCGTTTCAAATATTTGACCCCCCTTGAAGACTTTACCCCTCTCCTGAGGCTACACGCAACAACGGTTCTCCGGGACTTCATATTTCCAAAGTTATATTTTTTCTTTGATTTTCCCGTATTCAGCTATGGTATCTCTTCGTCTAACCAAAACCTTCTCGGCTGATGGTCTAATATGCTCTTGTAACCTTTCACCATGTATTCCCAGGGCTGTCGAGACACTTGCTAAGTGATGTATTGTAAAAGCCTCTCTCCTCTTTTTTCTACTGGGGTGGTAAGGTGGTGCACCATGTCATTTAAATTGGGCTAAACATATTAGACTCTATCCACATAGAGGGGTCCATGTTACTGTCAGTGAACATAATACACTTTAGTTTTGTAAAAAGATTGCAATGCTTGGAATAACCATTCTTGAAAACATGGTGTTAAAGTTGGCGTTCAAACTCTTAAAGGAATTCATCGCCACAACCATCTTTAGACGTAATAAAATACACATCTTCTAATATTTGAGAACGCAGCCAAGAAAATTGTAGTTCATCATTCAGTTAAAGCACAATGGCTTGCCAGTCTAATTCACGCTTGTAGATAACTTAATTCACCTTGGAGTTGCTATCACTCAGTAGCAATGTATACCAAATCATCAAAGACAACACACTGTGGTCCGTTTATCTTCATCGAGTCAGTGACGTCAGCGTGGTCAACACAATTTTACGTGTGAATTTCAGTGCTACGGTTACGTAACGCAACCTAGCTCTTCTCAAAAGTGGCTGTGATGTACATGTATAGGTATGGCTCTTGTACATGGGAACGACGGCTTTAACAACCCCCCCTCCGAAGGACTGTATATCTCATGGTTGCGTTTGCCAAAGGTCCAAATAAACAACGGGAAGAGCGGATATCTAGTTTAAATCATAGTCTTAGGCCCTATCAAGATTGGAACCAGGAACCGTCCCTGCACCAAAAGAAAACAACCATGGGCCCCGCTCTCCCACTAATCCCCAACTTTTTAAAGAGACATGAGGACATTTCCAGATAAAGCGCCCTTATTTTTTTTTCGAGCCCAGATTATTTTTGCATATTTGCATATTTGGAATGCCTTACCAATGTAAAATAATAAATCACACCTGAATGAATAAGCCGATACGCCGCTTTTATGTACTAAGATAATGATTTAGTAAATTCTGTCGTGTACGATAGAAATTCAAAGCATGGTTTCCTATTGGGCTATTCAGGATAGCAGGGGGCCAGTTTCAAAACCATTTTGGCCCGTTTTTCTTCTTTCGTGCTTTTTTGTCCAACAAACGTTCAATACGTTCCAAATCATCTATTCTGCACAGCTTAATTTGATGGAAAAGTAATTTTTCTTCCCTATATATGACATGAGTGGACCCAACGACTCGGGGCATATAAATGGTTTCGACGAGATAACACTTTGGGCCTATATTTTCAACCATTTCCCCTCATAGCAGTCAATATTTTGTATAATATTCCACAAGTTCGGAGAAATACGGCTACGAGAATTGATTTGCAATCGTGTGTGATTTTCTCACGTAAAAGCGAATTTCCTCCCATTAATCTTTCTTCTTGTTCTGGAGGCTTCTCTTGAATTTACTTTACCTACCGCATTTGCAATATTGGGTTCTTATGCCTGGGCGCTTCTGCTGAATGTCATAAATGAAATAAATGAAAAAATTGCTTGAGTTTAAAAGAGCCCTACTGTATATAAATGCTATAGGCATTAATTCTCTATAACTGATTTTACAGATTTTCACATGACAGTCCCCCCGAATTCAAACATATTTCAAATTTCTTTTCAGAAATAACTATAGCACTCTGTTAAAATAAATAAGTACTTGAACTTCTGGTCTTTGAAGGAACATATGAGTCAATTTAATACATTTACAATACTAGCATACCACCGGATATTCATCAAACGGATTTTTCGTACTGCACATTATTTTTCTAGTGTCCTTATCACACCAAAAACAATACAAGTTTGGAACAAGCTTAGGAATCCTGATAATATGGTAGAGGCATTTTTTCGACACTTTTAGAAATGTGTTATTTCGGCCGGAATAGTTCACTCTTATTCAAACAATGAACTCTGAGAAGTGGCAGAGAATATAGAGTACCATTAGTGAGGAGAAAAGGGTGAGAATAGGCAATTGTCCCGCGTAATACTATGTTCTTCTCAACCGTCCCCATTCGCTGTTTAGAGGTTGCAGACAACTAGTATAGCATAGTATAGTAGTTAGTAGTAGAGTATCTTTATTTAACACACAAGTCATTGCCTTAATTCCAATTACAAGTGGTTTACAATAATTAAACCATAATTATTAATAAAAAAAGAAAAATTAAAAAAAAAAAAAAAAAAAAAAAAAAAAAAAAGATTATAAAAACATAATAAATAACACAAAGTCTGACAATATTTTATGGCGCATTTGTGCTTATGTTTTTTTTTTCATCAAAATGAAGTTTTGGCACACCTTCATTCCAACAATTTAATAATATCTTTTACAAATAACGACGTTTTTCAAGCATACAAGAGTTAAATTATGCTCCTTAACAGTTAAAATACAATGCAATCCAGGGATTAAAAACACTCAAAACTAGGCGGGCTATGGCTAGCTCAGGTAATATTGGCCTACCCAATATATTATCTTGCCTACTTGTATTATGAATTGAATTGCCAATTTCCTTTTTATTTTCAAGGATGACTAAGTCGAAAGGTGTAAAACCGATAAAACTACTTATAACACTAGAAGTCTAAGATGATTGCAAGTGGAACGATATTTACAAATTACCTTTAAACCATCATGAAACTCACGATGAAAAGTTGCCACTATCCTTGTACGCAAGTCGAGGATTGAGGATCCACCATTTACGTGTCGTCTTGGCACACCGCGCCGCCCATTGTTAAATTACGGTCAGAAAGTATTTAGGCCACGCGACCTTGTCAAATCTAAACTGCGCTAGGGAGTGTTTCATCAATTTTTCGACGGTAACATGCCCCAAGTTGCGGTAGACGTTTCATATAGAAGTCATTGATGCAAATGAGGTAATTGCTATTCATTCCGTCAAGCGCTACTGCACAACGCCATACATCGCATGGCGGAAATCAAATGTAAGATTTCATTTGCATCAATGGTCTCTATATTAACGTCTACCCAAGTGTCTGACACGTACACAACAACTTGTTAAAATATTCGGACCCGGTCAAATAGCGTTGATTTGATTTTTTGTACACCTGGATATGCCAAAAATACTTGGCCTATCGTAAACGATTTCACACCAACATATTCCTACACTAAATTGTCTATTTTTAGCTGACTAGTTTATAATCTAGGTTTATATTTGGAAAAAGACGAAAAAACGTGAAAAAACTGAAAAATCCTAACCTTATTAGCTGGCTCAATTTTCGATTGCTGCTGTCACGTCATGCCACACGCCAGGCACTCAAAAAAACAGTGAGCTAAGGGGGCTTTTTTTGTCAGGAACCCATTTCTAACAGCAGATCGACCACCTGATCGTTGATTTCGCGTATCAAGGTACCGGGGCGAAACCGTTTCTTCATTCCTTGTTCAGCTTAATCGCAGGCCTTTAACACAGCGGCCTGGCTGCTAGGGTCCCATACGTGGCATGTATAAGAATAGCCGGCCATTAGCGATGCGGAAATGGAATTGGTGGCGCTGTGCCCCAGCAGTACAGATTCTATTGGAGCGTAATTGGTTGAGGATGTAAAAGGATATCCCTTAAAGTCACTGCAATTTCCGGAAAAAAATAAAATTTTATTTATTTTATTTGTATTGTTTTCAGGCGTACATAAAAATTCCTCCGAGTTTAAATTGTAGACAATAGTTTATCTTTTTTCTTTATTACATTCAAAGCGGCGAAACTTACGAAGCCTTCAAATGAAGTGCCAGCCAATACTTCAAAACAAAACTATACTAAAAAACTATGTCACCATTATAAAATGCGCACATTCGTCGTAAAACCCGAGCTCAATGAATTTTGATGTATCTGCTATAGCTTGAGCTAATGGAACCATAGTGGGTAGTCTTGTCGTGAGAAAATCACGCTTACGCTTACATACACTGAGATTTGTTCTCAGGTATGAGCTCATAGCCTGTTGAATTCATCGTCCCTTGACTAGCTGTAGGGTCCATATGCATTGACAGATCTGGAGCAGACGACTATCGTTGGCAATTAAAAGGTATCGTTCCAGTCGTTTGGATAGTAGAAGCAAACGTCCGCTAAATTAGTCCATAGGCAGTGGCATGTTAATAAATGTGGTAATCCACATTATAGACGTTTTGGTTCCTAACGTCACAAGGAAACGTTGTTTCCTCCGGGGCCTATTTCACTGGTTTAACTGAGAAAAATAGAGTTTTCTTCTGATACCAAAACTAGTTTTAATGGAATAAAGTGGTGGATGCCGAGGTTGTCGATTGGGTCACCCATCTTTAATACACTTTTGTGAAGCACAATAGGTTGTCGCCTCAGGTGGTTGCGGCCAAGGAATCACAAATTTATACGTCGTCAATGATTTAATATATGAATAATGGACGAAGTCGTATATCCCTTACGTCCCAAGAGGAAAATGACTAGCAACCTGACAATCACCGCAAAAAAAGAAGGTAGCGTTATTTGTGCTGTTAGATCTAGGAGCACTTTCCCCGTATTTTTGAAAAGTGGCAAAAATGGAATTTAGGGATATAGGCAGTGAGAAAACCCATGATAAGTCTACATCAAATTGCGGACAAATCGGTTTGTGGTTTGCTGTAGTCTATTTTGATTCATCTGGGTGAGTTGCTATATTGAATGAGGCCTGGCCGCCATCGTCTGGTTGCATTTTAAATACAAACATCACCTCTGACAGGCTGACCTCTGATGAAGATATAGATACAATGTTCATGTTCGGTAAACGTTTCATATAGAAGTCCTAAGTATGCAAATGAGGTATTACAATTGATTTCGTCATGCGCTGTAGGATGTTGTGCAGTAGCACTTGACGGAATAAATGGCAATACCTCATTTGTATACTTGGAACTTCTATATGAAACGTCTACCAAATGTTCCACATGGATATATTTCAAATAGAAAAGCACATAGTCTAAGCAAACAGCTCCAGATATTTTGACACAAATCCATTCATTTTTGTCCTGAATGTTTTCCATTCGCTTGAAGTTACACTAAGGTGTTACACAAAGACACATTTTTATGAAATTCTAATTTCATGAGGACCCATAATTTGGGGGGATTTTTTATTGATGTTTTCCATCCGCGAAGGTTTTACTTTGGGAAATTGTGTCAATTCGTCCTCCAAAAGATTCTCATTAATAAGAGCGGTCACCGCTTGCTGTGTGGATTCGTGGCACGTATTGCTTCGTGGATTGTGTTGGTTGGTAGGTCGTGTTGACATCTTTGGGTACATTCTCTGTTGAATCTTGTAATTTATAGATTTTATTAGCTATTGAAAAGATTTTAGCAATAGATTATCGAGTCTGTTCTAAAACATTGTCTACTGTGATAAGAACAATTTTAAGTCATTTTTACTTTTTCTTATATTGTTTTTTATATTTAAATATTAGGATTTATATGAAATCACATGAAATATCATGTTATGGTATCTCGTTCGTCCGTGATAAAAATATATTTTATTTCTGATGCACCTACAGAAAAGATCCCTAGCATAGAGGTTTCTTATTTCAGCAATGTAGAGAAAGTGGAATTCCTGGTGCCGATATACATGTAAGAATGATGCAATCGTTTATCCTATGAGATCTTTTCCCTTAGAAAGTTTTTACTATAAATACTTGGAGTTTCCATGTATTGAAGCAGTTAAAATATTGCATTATATAGGCAAGTTTCCAATGAATGTCATTAAGTGAGATCCCAGTTGATATGTAAGATGATGTCTGATGCCTATTTTTTTAGACAATGGAAATTCTACGACTGTGAAATATGTAAAATAGTTCCTCATTGAAAGACTTTAAGGCCATAGGTTTTGATTTGATCTCCCAAGTTATAGATCGAGCAGTACCCTGGATAATCATAGGGTTGATTCCACATGACTTAAAGTTATATTCTGGTCGTGGTCTGATCTGCCCTCACTTTAAAGCCAAAAAGTTCATTGGTATTCAAAGAACGCGCCCTTTTGTGATCCTAAAATTGACATTTAACAGTTATATTTGGACTTTGTAATTTGGAGTCTTCGCTGTGAGGAAACATCATCACGGAACGGCAAACCCTTCTGCAATTCGACCATTAAGTCGCCAATCAGCGTTGACAATTAGGGAGGGTATAATTATCTTCTTACAAATCAAATCTACATACATGTTTACTGATTGTCACATGAATTTATTGTGACAAAAGTACCTAAATTAACAGGAGTCATCCCAATCTTGCATTTAAGTTCCTTTTTGTGTCACTATAAATTCAGGTTGACACGTTTAAAAAATGGTATTGGAAAATGCATTGTGGGGAAACACTATACCTCCTTGAACATTTTAAGACAAGGAGATCTTGACGCATGATCGCCATTGCGGGGTAATTGTTCGGACATTCCAATTCTTGACCATCAATTTGGTAAAAAATTATAACAAATTGTGTTAATTGTTAAATTCATCATTTGTTCCTAAGGCTCATTTGTTTGTATTTAAAATGTTTCCTGACCTTGATGTGCCTGGATTCTATAATAATCAGAAGGTAAATTAGGTTATTTTGTAGTAAGTCAAGGATAATGTACACCAGCAATAACGAAGATCATAGCTTGTCAAGCCACCCTTCTCACATAATCCTTCATTGCTACCCCGAACCACAAGCCCGGTTTTTAAAATAATTCAATGAAAACTATAACGACGTGAAATTCTGAGTACTCAGAACATTGCCCATTGCTCTAACCCACAATGAACTAATACGTGCTTTTTGGTGGCTCACTCTTTACCGCCGACGAGGGATTAAAAGGGAAAGCAAACCTAGGCCATTTGAAGCCCAGAGCCCAAAGAGAAAAGACTTAACCAAGAGTACACAAAAAATCTCCTTATTAGAATATAGATCTCACCCACCATATTTTTTTTGTCGGCCTTCGTGGATTTTTTTCTAATAAGGATATCAAATATCTAACCGTCAACCCCCCTCATCACACACACACTCCCATCAACCTACCCAAAAAAATAATATTGATATAACAAATGAAAACCGTAGCCTTCATTTGCTCTTTGTTCGAACAGTTGTAAGCAATGACAAAATTGAAAAGTTCGGATGTCCTAGCATTATTAATTTATTCACTTCGCCGTGGCTTCATGTATACCTCATGATAATATTAAGGTACCATATTTGGTATGAGTAACCATACATAAACAGGTCCAAAAGAATTTTTCACTCTACATTGGTCTTGGAACATACTACAAAGTAAATTCTGAGCCATCGCGTACAACGTTTTCAACAACTTTTCTGTTCCAGGGCTCATAATTAGGAATCACTTCAACTGACCCAAAGTTGTCTCCCGAGAGTTTGTCTAGGGATTCGTTGCCATACCACGAAATCCATAAAAAACAAATATTTGTTAAAAGACCGATGTCTTGATACATTTTTAGGAGATCAAATACTTTCACAAAGCAAAGAACCCTCTTTGTACACGTTCGTTTCACGACGCGCCATTAAATTTCCTATTTCGTACTAGGGGTGCCCCGAAGATAGTCAATAACTGCAAGATTAAATACGCTGAATGTCATATGCAGACTGTGTGTCCAATTCTTGCAAAGATACATATGACAGTTGTTGTGTATTTTCCCTCTTCCTCAACTTCATCCCATCGAAACAACATAATCCCTCCAAGGTATTCCATGCTTTACATGTTTTAATACATCGTTCATGTGGTCATTAATCCAAGGAATCTCATAACATAAAAATTGTCCACCTTTGAGGATTTTAAGCTTTAATGAAGCACTTATTTTAACGATATACATGGAATGTTATTGAAGTCTTTTTTTAATATGCTCAGAAGAATACAATCATGATGTATTGGAAATGTCCCAATGTCAAAAACATCATCCTGAGTATAAAACCCTTTGTGATGGTTTAAATCTTCAATTTCAGCAGGTTTGTGCATGATGCCCGATGACAAGTTATACATATTTTTCGGAAATCTTTAAAAGACTACTTTGATCGTGTATGTTTTTGCATTGACAAATATTACTGAAAAAATGTAATTCAGACTGCACGGCAGTTAAAAATAGAATTATTGGATAAAATAGTCATTCCACGAGTGTAATGACCCAACATCAAAGGCAGTGGCCCGCCCAAACGACAATCATAATGTTTTATTCACACAACTGTTAAACAAAATTAATCAAGTTGTTTAAAAATTAAACAAACACTGTTTACCCTGGGCATCGCTCACATTGTTTACAAAATTAAGCAACTTGTTTAAAAATTAAACAACTTGTTTAAAAAGTAAACAACCTGTTTTAAAAATTAAACAACTTGTTTAAAAATTAAACAACTTTTTTAAAAATTAAACAACTGGTTTAAAAATTAAACAATGTTTTTAAAAATTAAACACTTGTTTAAAAATTACACAATTGTTGAAAGTTTCAGCATCAGTGTTTAAACAAGTGTTTAATTTGACTTTTAAACAAGGTTGTTGATGACCAGGGTAAACACATTTGGTTAAAGAGGTGCGATGTGTTTAAAAATTGTTTAAAAAACTTATTCAACCTTGTTTAAGACAACATTTCTAACAACAAACTAAACATTGTTTTTAAAACTTAAACAACAACAGCACTTTAAACAAGGCCTCTTTTTTCAACAGCAAAATTTTAAACAGTGTTCGAACAGTGCAATGCAGAAAGTCTGGACTTAAAGATGTTATTTATGGAGTCCCTCAGGTTCAATACTTGCGCTCCTTGTTCATTCAATCATTCGGTACTTAACTTTACTTCGATTTATATCACTAATACTCCATCACCCCTCTATACCGGATTTCATATTGTATTCGTCTACATAGAATATATCACACATTACTTTATATTCTGACATTGTTTTCCCAAACATGAATTCAGCTATTAGTTAAAGAAATTAAGAAAAAAAAAGTCCTTGACGCCAAGCAACATTTAACCTTAATATTCCATGGTCTTCGTATGCACCGAATTTACAATACAACAAGCATTGCGAATAAAACACTGTGTAGGTGCAAAAAACCGCGTTAATAAATCTAACGGACCAGCATATTCCATGGATTAATTCTATGGGAAAAATAATGGTAATAAGAAGTATCATACAGAGAAAATACTCACCAAGTATGTACACATTATACTAATGTGTCTAGGCATATAGCTCTCCGTATAATTACGTAAAACTAACAATGTTTTAACTCTATAAGTAAATTTTAACCAAAAATAGGTTAAAATTTACATAAATATCATAGAATCAGTGGTCTAATTAATAAAATGTTAATCTATTAAGTAAGGAATTTTTACCTAGAAATAATAAAATGTTTACAGTTTAGCTTAACATAGAACCTCCGTTATTAATAAAAAGTTGTACTCTATTAATGTAAATTTTACCTAAAATAAGTAAAATGTGACAGTTATGAGCCATAGAACTTCCGTAGTAATTAATTTACAAGTGTAACTCTATTAAGTATATTTTACTTAAAACATCAAAAAATACTCAATTCCTGTTATTGGACATTGTTCCTGTTACAGTGGACCACTAACTTGTCGATCATATTGGACACACAATTGGTCGATATTGGACCACGAAATGTGTCGATATTTGACAACACTAAGTGTGGTATATTGACAATGCTATAACACAATAAGTTAGTGCATCCCTATATGGAAAATCAGGGTTTTTATTTTTTATATCGTTTATATCAAAGTAATTGAATTGAGAGGAATTTGTATCCAAATTGGACAAAGCCGAGAGGAGGCTGTGTCGCCATTGGGTAATTGAGACCAATTGCTGAAATAACAAAATTATTCGTATTATTTTGAGCAGGCGCGTGGCCATGTTTTGTCAAGTAGTTTTGCACTATATAAGAATGTTTTCAACGAAAGATAAAAAACCGAAATTTCTGAATCTCAATTATCACTTACGCAAGTTTGAATATGTATAAAGTCCAAAGGAAGGTCAAATCACACACAAATCAAAGCGAACGCCTTCTCCTGTGTTAGATTCATTCTTATACCATTGCAATTTTGAGCCATACGGCTCATAAGTAATCAAAGACAGGAATAATTGATAAGCCTTTCTTTTGGCCTTGCACAACAAATTACAAAGTTTAATCCCTTTCAATAAATCGTTTTCAAGTTGAATCTTGAAGAAACCTGTTCTAAAGAGATAATGTTGGCAGGGTAAATCTTTGCTAATCATGACGGCATTATTAATGCAATACGGTAACAGCAATTGAGTAATCTGTATCTGCGGTTAATCCTAACCTAGCTTGTTCAAATAATAAGATCTTAACAGTTGGCTTTTTTTGAAAGGCAACGTTCAAAGCTGTGTTTAATTCAAAGGTAATAATTCAGAAGGCTAGCTATCAAGCTTTTAGTTGATCCGTTAGATTGGGGGGGGTTTGATTAAAAGTTACAGCAAACAAAACTCGGTAACTTTTGACATCCTCTTCTCTCACAACATCACCGTCCGGCTGGTATTTTTTATAGACCTTTTCCCTGCTTTTTATCGTGCACTATTCTAGGGGTACTTGGTACTTCAGGTTTGCCAGTGACATTCTCAATCACACTCTTGCACCGAATGCCTGTTTTAACTTCATATTTTCGCATATCTACGTGAATGACGAGAATGACGCGCAAGTGCTTAGCACAACGAACCTTATGGTGCAGGTACTGCTCGGAAAATCCGGGGGGGGCTGCAGGCGCGCGGAAGGAGCGAGCTAAGAGCCCGGTAGTAGTGATTCTTGAATGGGGACGATTATGGGAGAAAATATTTTACGAATAAATGGACTACTGTAAGTCCTGTCTCTCACCCCCTCTCGCTTTCTCTCCCTTAATGCTCCCTCTGTCGCTTTTCTTCTTTATGCTTTTTTTCTTTCTTCGGTCCGAATTCCATTTCATTTTTTTGACTTCCCTTTTTCTTTCTCTCCCTTTCTACCGTTTCATCTTTCTCAATTCCATCCGTTTCTCTTTTCTTTATTTCAACCTTCATTTTGTCTCATTCTCACTTTCTTTCTCTTTCTTTTCCTTTCGTATTCTTTTTAATTTATTTCTTTTTCTCTCTATTCTCTTCCTCTCTTCTTTTCTCTCCCTATTCTCCCTTTTCCTTTATTTCCGCACTTCTATTTTCTGTGTGTTCTCGCTCTCGTAAACACCCACCAACCTCACCCTAGATAATGGGTGGGTGTAATAAAGATAAAGAATAGAGAAAAAAATTAAAAGAAGAAAACAAAACAAATGTTCTTTATAAATAAGAATAATTAATAAATATAAAATATATACAACATATAAATATAAAATAAATAAATAAAATAAATATAAAATCAACAAAAAAAGTTAAAAATCAGACGTAAATGACATTTTTTCGTAAAATGCGCCTCACATGTGCAAGCCGATAAGTGAAAAATTGGCTACTTTTGGCCATTTGCCGCGCCTTGGCGCGGCACCTTTGCCGCGGGTATGGGGGGGGGGGGTGTGGGGAGGCGAAATTTGTGTTGCAACACTGCCACCCCCTACACACACACCCGTAACTCCCCCACACACACATAAACAAACCAACAACCAGAGATAGAGATAGAAGAGCATCACACCACCACATGTATAAAAAAAAGTATATGCTTCGAAAAACGATCTTTTAATCTGGGATGGGCGGGGGTGATCGGACAAAATGATGATGTACCATTATCTCGCGTTTCTTAAAGTCGATAGCTGATCTGTGACAGTAAGTTTATTTGTATACATGTATATGTTCACATCAATGGACCTGGTTCTTGTATCACACAGCAGCTATCTAATCGTTCTTATTTCGCTGTTTATCATGGTATTGAGATAGCGGATAAGACGAGTATCGTGGTATTAGTCCCTTGATAGTCATGTACCAACAAAGCCATTGAACAGGTGGATAACCCAAGGGGGTGAGCCCATTCAAAACCAGTCGTCCTGTGGGGGGGGGGGGCTGGGCGCTGACATTTTGAATATTGCACGGATAATTATAGTTTGGGTGCTTGTATAACACACATAATATCAATTCGACAACAATCCTGCAAAATATCATTGCTCTATGTTGGGTGCTCTTGGGTGGTTAAATTTTGTCGCTACCGATGGCCACACAACGAATGAAATGTACGTCAGTCGTCTTGATTTAAAATAAACCGCCTCAATGATACATCTTTTCACCTAAGCGCGCATTGCATTATGAGAAAAAAGATTATTGAGCACAATGATCCCGGTGCCTATTATTACACTGGCCACCTCTAACACATACATCAATTTGTATCACTACCGATTAGTATATATGCAAAGCGGCACCCACAGTATGTGGAAGAGGCGGAGGCAGCCATTGCTTCTATGTTTGGTACTCTAGGGTTTCTTGTGGTCGGCCAAACATGCGATACTATTATTTTAAAGATGACTTACCGTTTTGTCCTCTCTATATATATAGACCCTCTTTGGATAACACCCATATTTCGGCAAGTGAATGAACTAAAGAGAAATTAATCTCCTTTCCTTGTTTTGTGTGAGCTCTATCGACTTACTAAGCTCCATTCATTTCTTTTTTCGACCTAGAACTCTGTCTTAACCAGTGGAACGATCTGGTCACGTTTTTGGAAGATCGCTTTTGTTGGAATGAACACTATAATAGAGGCAGATTGTACGTACCATCCTTTATCTCATGTATGAAATACACTTCATTGTCAATCACCATTCTAGGTCAAGAATTGTGAAGAGCTGTCATAACTAACAGTCAGTGTTGACTTTTGCAACGCTTGCGCTTTTTCAGATTACTCAGAGCTACTCAAATTGACGCATCTAATTCATACTGTTTTCTGTTCCAAACCACAGCTGGTATCATTCTCAAAGGAGTGTACTTTAAAGGTACTTGTTCCGATTTATTTATGTGTTCTCTATTTATAATGAGAGCTTAACCCTTGCACATACACCCCTTCACGTACCGTGAGAAACAAACTTGCGGTTGATTGGTGAAGAAGCAATAATGCATATGTGCAAAGCCCTATCAATACTGTGCAATATTGATGGTTAACCTTAACGGCGGTTTTTGTTTATATCTTGGGAATGAAATGGATTTGAGGCTCCAATTTCAGGACTAATGATAAAAATACGGCCTTTCATCTGATATCACCGATACTACTTCCGGTTAAATCTAAAATCGGGTCCCAAAGACGATCGGAACACGCACCTGGTTTAGTAGGCCGGTGTTGAAGTAATTATAGTCCACAGTACTCATAATCTGGCTACAACGGTAAAAATAGGGCCTCGCTTCAATTGACTCTCACGCAACATAAGTTTCATGCTTTATTCCGTTGTCGTCTATGGAACCCGGGACTGGTGGCCCCCCTCGGACTATAAGTACTTTCACACCGGTCTTAAAGTTACATTAAGAATACCAGCCGTTATATCCAGAACATGAATTGATGATACTCAATATTCAAGCCCAACTTTTGTAACTAATATGTCCAATGCCGTTTAACTTCTTAATGTTGGCAAAGTCACACATTATTTACACAGCCATTTGTTTGCAAAATTTTTATAGGATTTCCCCGGTTTTTCACCCAACATATTTACCTCTTTTATCACATTTTGAAAATATAGCTTCTTTGACTGAATGATTCGTCAATATCGTAATCTAAATAACGTCCTCTGTATATTTTTTCTCCATTTTCCCGGGTAAACGGGGATCTTTTTAATAAGGTGGATTTTTTTACTCTTCAGTTCCCATGTTCATACCATCACCAATAAATAATTAATATATTTTCATACCTCCAAAACTTGTCACTAGTCCTTACGATAACACGTAGATGGATATTTGCTTGCGGTCAAGACATCACGTTCTTCCATGGGTATATTTTGGCAGTCTTTCATGGCCCATTGGTTTTAACTTTAGGCAATCTTCAACGCACAACGCATGCAAGCCTGAAATACGCGAAATATTACGCCTCTTTACAGAGTCCTCTTACCCTAATGAAATGGGCGACCGTTGTAAAAAATTCCGTTTCTGCAAAACAACTACTACTGCACACAAAAGCTTTTGTTCCGGTGTAGAGTAACATGTGTCAGGCGTCTCATCGTCCGGAACACAATTCAAGTTGAGTCTTTACGCAACATTAGTTTCAGCGCTTTTCCTTTCGTCTATGGAGCCCCGGACTCTGGCTCCTACCGGACTAGATCTGCTTTCACACCGGTAAGGAGCGCAATCTGTTACTTTTTATCTATTGCTTAAAATGTTACATAAGGCGGACAAATTGATTTGATGCCCTCCTCAGGGATACTTTAAATAAAAAAATTATGGCATTTTAAGTAAAATTTAGAAGTGACCTTTCCTCTTAGTAATACTTTGTTTAATATGTGGCTTTGTGTTCAACGAAAGAAGCGTAGTCATTGGTGCGTATTTTTTATTCGTGGCATGATACAATATTCAAGAGTAATGGAAATGGACCCGTACTGACACCATTGCACTTCCGCGAATTTTGAAAACAGTTGGATGTTACATTCTGAAAACAGTACAACAGCAAGAGTTACAGACCAATCCCGGTCATTTGACATCCTGCCAAGAATTTACCAGTGCATCTAGCAGTTTTTGACAAAATTCAAAAGCATTCAGACCGGGATTTAGGCATTATTGCCTTAGGCTTGTAGACTGTAGTAAGATATTGTTGACAAGTGGAAGGTGGATTAGCCGGGATTAGCACATATACATATAATGGTCTGTGAGCTGAAGGACTGCATGCTTTCACGTTTGAGAAACTGCTGGCAGCCAATGTCAGCATCCTGCTGAAAGGGAAATAATATTAATTGCTCCCCCCTCTTTTTTCCAAAACTAACACACCCCATTTTTTTTCAAATTTGTGGAAGTGATCCAGTAAGGGACCATTTCATTTTGTCTGAATATATTTTCATGCCATTGCTAACCATTGACCACAATGGTACAATTGAATACCAAAACGATTAAATATCAAAACGGTCTGTATAACACACACCAATACCTAGGGGCAGGCCAGGCAACATGATCGCAGATGTACTATAAAAAATTCTGCATGTCAAATGTTTTAGAGGGATCAAATAAACAGCCCAGGTTGGGACAGTAAATAAAGATTGCTGCATGGGACCTACAAGAGGAGGGTAACGTTACTATGGGGGTCAAAGTTTAAACTGCTCGAAATCTAATGTAATGTAACCAAATTATTACTTAGGAACCAGAGTAAAAAATCAAATTGGGTTCACATGCGGTGTAGTGCTTCTTTCCAAGCATATTTGGGAAATAGCGAAAGGTCATTGTTTATTCAAGAAAGGTCTCATGTTTGTAATACCCAATTTCTTGTAAAAAATTTTTAGAAATGTTTTAAGATACTGATTTCCCAAATATGATGCTTTTACATTTTCTGGCTTTCATCTCTCTTGTTATACTGGGAAGGGTTCAAATTTCCCGTAGGACTCATATGGGGATGGGGACATTACACCCCTCCCTATTAAGGGGAACCAACCCTATGCAAAATTAAAAAGGCATATTTGAATCAGTATAATTAAATAATTTTTTTATATTTTTTACAAAGAAATATTGGTATTACAATGTTGACCTTCTTGAATAAACAAATGATCTTTAGCCTATTTTCCCACATATCTGGAAAGGAAGAACACAACACGAATGTGCACTCAATTGACTTTTTTACTCCTGGACCTACAAGGAATAATTTGAGCGATATTACATTAGATTTGGAGCAGTTTAAACATTTGACCCCCCATCGTCTAACTTGACCCCCTCGTAAAACCCCGGCCAGCTGGATTGAAAAAACGTGTCCACCCTAGGATTGTTACTTATGGTACATAGAAGCTACCAGATTAGGGACGTTTTTATAGCATGCGAGTCAGTTTGCAATGGAAGATTATGATTTGCCCCCTCCCCCATAAAAAGGGCAGAAGTTCAATCTTGAGTAACTTAGAACATAATTAGGGAAATATAAAAACTGTTTAATAATATCCATCCTGCGCCCTGGCCGTGCAAACCATGGTCATAGCTAATTAATTCAACATTTTTACAGTTTAATGATCATTACCACTTTTTCGTGCACTATGATCCCAAATGTTAGATCTAATTTATAAATTGATCTGTAATTATTATTTTTATATTTGCGTGTTTCATCTGATGTGATTTTAAGTGCAATATTTGTCTCTAGATGCGTTGGTTATGTCAATGGTATGCATGTTAGGACCCCCAATGGAAAATACAAAATCTCAAGTTTTTTTTTCGTGGAACTTGCTGTCTATCCTGGCTACTCTCTGTCTTGTCTTTTAATGTGTTATTTTATATTGTTCATATATTTTCTAAAAATTGTTTTACTTGTATGTTTCCTATTTTGTATTTGTTAAACAATGTTATACACAGATAAAATGCAATGAAATGAAATACCGCTTTTTACCAATCGAATGACCTTTAAGTCTTATCCAATTAATGCAACGGTCACTGATTTCAGACGGGAATATGACAAAACAAAATTTTCCTCTAAATGTGAACTATGAAATTTAACTTTTTCCTTCAAAAAGTAGTCTTTTCCTCATAGCTTTCCATTGAGTTCATAAAGTGCTACATGTAAGTAAATGTCCGTCGATAGCGACAATCGAAGCGAACAAAGTGTGCTATACCCTGAGCAGAAAAAAGATATAATTCAATATTAAAAATCAAGTATAAACTATGTCTTTACACAGAGGCCACAACAGCCACGTATCAGTTCGAATATTACTTTCAGCTTCTGAGAAGTATTGAAATCGATCCCGTATTGCATTTTTTCTTATATACTGTGCTATGCCCATAGTAATACCTAAGGGGCTATAGTATTTAGTGCAAGGTGGTGTGCTCGTATTTATTGCGAGACCGTATCGAGCAGTAATAGTGCCATTTTAGGACGTGGGAACCGAAGCCTTTTCAAGGTAGATACAAGCTGATTCAAAGAGAAGTTTAGTCAAAACTCTGTAAGAAATTTCTTGTAAACTAATAAAAATGAAAGTTTTACTTTCAAAATGAAAGTTTTAATTTTATACTCAGAATCCATCAATCAAAAGCAAAATTTTAAATGCTGGCAATTAATATCGAATTTTGAATTTTGCGAGTGCTCTATTACTTATTTCCTCTTGGTAGACTTCTCTTAAAAGAAACACTTCATCGCATGTTTCTAGTTCTTGAACAAACATAATTGCAGAAAAGTTTGCGATGAAAAATAGTTATATTATACACTGCTTGTTGAATAGAAAGATGAACTTAATTATCGTTTGATTGACGGGTTCTTGAGTATGAGTATAAATGCCAAACTTTAATTTTTTACAATAAAAGTTGCAAAACTAATGGATCGGTCTTGTTCACGCTTTATTGATTTGGCGGGAATAGAAAATGATGCATGTTACCCATTGTTACCACCCATATGTGTAGAGTCAGGAAAATGGGTGATTTGGTTCAAATGAGTATAACTTGGGTTTAGCATGAGCAAATTTAAAAATCATTTTGTTAATTTAGACCTTCAGAAATAATGCCCTTTGCGATGATATATTACTTTACAGAGATTTCTTTTAGATTTTTAATTCAACCACGACCAAAATTAGTAAACCTCTTTTTTCAATCAGGCTGTATGAGGGGCCCTCAGAAAAAAAACCTTTGTCTGTAGGATATTGGTGAAAACGGACGGGGAATATGAAAATATCGCGATATATGAAATTCCTCATCCCCACTTCTTCTTTGATATTTGTAGGTATCAAATGAAAAAATAACAATTGGCGGTATTCTGGGTAGTAACAAACACTTTAGAATCACCTCTCAATAAAAGACGGTGTGCAATATCCTGGTGCATTTTGGGATTGACTAGGCTTATCATTTGGACAAACTCATATCCCATCTCATCTCGGTCTTGTTTTTAGCTAGCATTATTAATATCACGAAATCTTAAAATTGAATGGTTCGTGATGATAATTGGACAAGCTACAAGTCCAATCTGCCTCCAGGAACAACGGTTACAATGTAAACATCATACACGTATTCGAGAAAAACAATTAGGGTGTGCATGTTTGTAGTTTGTATTTTCTTGAGGGGATACGCAAAACACATTTCCAACATAAGAATTTGTTGGTTAAAATGCTGGACAAGAAGGTCCATTATTTAACATCGACATTTTTGTGTCCCTATATTCCTTCTTCCCTCTTATATCTTAGTCTGATCCAGATTTTAGTATTTGGACACATGGATTTTTTCCATGTTTCAGATTAGCGAATCCCTCCTTGTCCTTTAAGAACCTACCACGGTTGAAAGAAATAAAGCCATAGTCCTTAACCAAATGTACTAAATAGCTAACGACGCTTACGCTCCATATCTGTCTGATCATTTTATAAAGACTTTCAATGTTCACCGCTATCACTGTGATATAGAAGCAGTCACCCCCGAGGGACGGGGTATATTCATAGAAAAAGTGCTTACGGGGACGTGCGACAAACACGAGTCGTAATTTCATCTATAGGATATATCAATTACTCCTTTTTCAACTTGAGTGATTTTTTTTAGGTCTTTATTTTTATAACGTGTAGTGGGCTACAGAATTGGAAAGAAAAACCACTCAAAATTATACCACCAGACCCCTCCCCGTTCAACAAGAGACATGTGCATATATTTAAAACACTTATAACAGTTTCAATATAATATATAAAATCTTAAAATTTCTGATACCCACATACAAAACCACTAGATCATTATGTCTTTCAGAAACAAATTTTATTAAAATGTTTTGACCATTAATAACAAAGGTATTATAATCATATGCCTGAAAACGATTTTGTTGTTGTATTCTTTTAAATGAATGTTAAATCGTAATTTGGTTTTTTTTAGGTCCATTAATGTTGGGATATGTTGTGATTATTTCCTAGTATCCCCTTCTCGCGTAGGGGCGATCCTAGTACAAAAGTGCTACGGGGATGTTCGGCCGAGAAGAGATCATTTTCAGCCACTGTGGTAGTCTAATCTGGTCCTTTTTTTCAAGTTGAAAATGGTATATGAAAGGGTTGCATTTCGTTACAAAATATTTTCCAGTGATCAATCAGATATAAAGACTGCACGAAACCATGAGTGTAAAAATAGTGCTTCGAGAATGGATTATATACATAGAGTTACTTTTCTCTAATCTCTGGGCTTCGCACAAAACCCTCAACCAAGGCATGTTTTGCACTAGTCGGTCTCCAGAGCATGCTATTTTGTGCACCTGTCTTCAAAACATCCTACACTGAATGTGGAATTATTTCAGATTCATAACTGGCAAGATGTCATTTCAAATAGACGGTGTTCCACAATTATAATGATGAGAAGAAAACTGTTTCATTTTGGTATATTTTCGGTGTTATTCAACCTGCGGCCGCACAGCATCGTTACCCAAACTGTGCATTTCAAATACTAGTAATTTTCGATATCGAAAATTAGTATGTTTTGAAATGTTACTATTTTTCGATATCGTAATTTGGTAGTATTTTGTATATCTTCGATATCAAAGTAGTTAGTAGTATTGGTAAAATGTTGGTAGTTTTTCCTGTAACACGACAGTGTACGTAGTGTTACTGGTTTAGAGGTTCTCTCGATAAGTTCTGCTTTAGCAGCGTCGAGTCGTACGTGTATAAGGAGCTGAAAAAAATAAAAATTACTGTCCGCACAATCTATTACTTTTCTCATTTACTTAGGCGACTAAATACAACGCGCGCGTACCTTTGATGCCTACTTGGCCGTTTCTTTCTTTATGTTTCTTTTTCATTCATTGTTCAATTGTTAATTTTCTCGACTTTTGTATTTTATTTATATTAAATTTAATTTTATTTTGTGTGTCCATTGTAATTTTGTTTATATTTATTATTTCATTTTTGGCCACTTATTCCCAACTTCGGTGATTCACTTTAAAGCTGTGTGGGTTTTTTTAAAAAAAGAAGAAAAAAGGGGGAGCAAATAACGGCGCATGATCTTTCCTGATAACAAACAGCACAAAAAGCATCACAAACAACCAGACAAACACTAAATAACACTATTATTGACAACATGTCATTTTAGATATCAAATTGGGCTGCTTTTTTCCCCATTTAACAAAACAAACATTTTTTTGGATATAATACTCTGTCCCAACAAAAAGCAAATTATTTAAATTTTATTTAGTAGTTAGCACAGAATTGTCAAATTAATTTGACAATAAACATATAGGAGGCTATAGCAGGGAAGGCCCTTTGAGCACTTCAAGTGGTGTGCCCTTTAAGTGCAAAGGACAATCAAATGATTATGATGCATTTGGAGGCCACAAATTGTAGGTGATAAGCATGAGATAATACCCATTCAAGTTCCACCATATCCGCATAACACAATAGATGAGACAGTAAAGACTGCATACAGACCATGATGTTAAACTATTTACCAGCATTATTTTGGATAAGTGACACATGTATATGGGATATTGGATTTGATTCCTTTGACCTTCATGCACATCTTCAGTCCCATGCAAGTTAAACCACTCGCAACAAGGTAGCATTCGTGTCCGATAAAAACAACAACTTATATCTTTTTCAGTAACACAATCTTAAATGTTTCCCTGTTATAAGTCATCCCCAGATGCGTTCAGATTTCCAATATTTTTCGCATTTTATTCCCCAACTAGCTCCAACTCTTCCAGCCCACTATTTATTACATTTCCTCAATATGATACCCCATTTAGGAACAGGAATATTCCGTCATTGACAATCCTCTAGATGTGCTCTCATTTCTTGAAAATAACTTGCTCAGAACTCACCAAACATCCCACCTTTTTTTTTTTTTCCTCCACCAAATCACAACAAGTCTTTCCGCCCTGGATAAGATTCACACATAACATATGTCCATTTATGCTCTAAACACCCACTCCCTCAATCCAAAACTGTTGACAGAAGTCCAATTTTTTCTCACAAGCAAAAGGCAGTAACCCTACCCCACTATGTGTACACCTCTGTCTTCTGTCCTTTTTGGATTTTCAAAAGTAGAACCATTTAACATACAGACATAACGTCTGATAATTACTTCCAATAGAGAACACTGCGTACACACACGACAAAAACTACTACTTTTTTAGCTTTACCAAATTTCGACGCACCACCGGGGTATCCTCTGTACAATGAAGGTGCTATAACTAATCGTACTTGAAAACTGAGTCATTTTAGCTCAAAACACCAAAGAAAAATATATTGCTTGTATATTCAGTCAGTATATGATTTAAATTTATTTCAAAATCCCTTGTTCAAAGTGGAACACTAATACGAAATTGCCACAAATTGGGACCGAACAGATTATTTTTTTTTAAAAAAAGTAAAAAAAATAGCATTATAAAATAATTGTCAATCGAACATAATTTTATACTGCTTTCATTACCTTTGAGTGTTTTTTGGGGATTCGTTCTCTGCCTCATCCACTGGTTGCTACGAGGCATTCGTTCCATTTTCATTCTTCATACATTCTTGTTCCACATGAGATCCTTTCATTCTTCCATAACATGTTAACAGAATGTGGGCCCGTTGGCTAGCCATAGAACACGGAAACTCGTTAATGTAAACCTTATTTTTTGGTCTGCTTCAATTATCCTTACGCCGCTTTTCTTTTAACCCGTTAACTCATGGGATCCTTCACGTACAGTATAATGTTTTATTTAAGAATAGAAGTACATAAAGGTTATACTTTTTATAACGATACCATTATTCCCTAGTTCATGGGCGTTTGCTAGCGGGCAAAATATCCCAGTCAATTAACACCCTGTTTCTGCTTTGTTTAAAAAATAGATTTATGCTCATACATAGATTAAAGATTAAGCATCAATTTACCGATCCGAAACATCGCAAAATCAAAATTCGTATTTTGTTATTTTTGTTTTTTAATTTTTTAAAAATTATGAACATTAAATAATCTTTGTTTTAAGTGGTTGGCTTGAAATCCGTAATTAAAGAAAAGCAGATCTTTTACTGATTTGTACTTTTTTATACGTGTATATAATAATGCCCAACATGAGATTAAAAAGCCTTTCCTGTAAATACGCCAGCTTTTAAAAGCGTATATTGTGAACTATGACCTATCATTTTGACCTCAACACAAACTTATTGAATTCTTGTTTATTCTGTACGTTGTAACCAGCAATAGCTTTTTAGTGTAGATCGAGATGCCTCGATGTATGTCTATTGCGGGAGACGGTTTGAATATGAATTTGTCACTTACTATGGGGGTGGGGGGGGATTCCATCAACCTAAAAGGCTCAAAATAGGGATGAACCCTACTCAAGATTACACTAAAAGTCTGAGAGGTGTTTAGGTCAATCCGAGGGTGCTGAGTTCAAAATCTGCTGCATGCAAAATTATAAGTTGGTGGAAAGTGGTGAAATTCTAGTTTTAAAGGGACACTACCCGATTTTATGATAACAGAGCTTTTTTAATGCGATACAAATATGCACATCTTCAAGTAAATTTTCAATGTCACTTAAAGGTCAGGATATTAAATTTGTTTGATTTTTTATTAAAAGTATGAAAACCTCTACCGCTAAATGGTTAAAGGGGTACTACCTGATTTCATTATGAGCTAGTGAAGTAAAGCACCAACTTGTGTGAATATTATCGGCACCTTAAACCTTTACAACATGGATGGTGACAACGTTGTAACAATGGCAGCATCAGTACGAGTATAGTAGCCTAATAATTCTTTCGAAACTATACGTTCTAATTTGACAAGTCAAATAAGTACTTTGACTCCAGTCTGTCCTTTCAGTGAGGCAGCATTTTAGTTACATGCTCTTTTACTGTGATAACAAACGAGTCTGATTGCTCTGAAAATTCAAGGTCATGATCTTCAGTCTAAAAAGGTCCTGGGCACTGCCCTATTCTGAAGTGACGGTTCGTGTTCGGCCATCAGTAAAAGTAGGGGCCATTTCAGGTAAATATGTCGCCAAAAAAATAAGTGCAGTCAATCCCCCTGAATAAGAATGGTGTAGTCAGTATTAACTTTAAGAAGGGGGCCATGAGGTCACAACCCTGAGTTCAATGGGAAGTGCGTCTCTTAGAGTTCAAGATTGCCATGAACTTTATAAAATTGTTCAAAAATGTGCTAGGTCGTGTGCAAATTTTGAAGTTGGATTTTAATTTAAAATGTTTAAAAGTGGATACTTTTAGAACAAGTGAAGTTTAAAAAGGGGGTTATTGGGTAAAAGATAAGACAGCCAGCACAAAAAAGGGAGCATTTTATACCAAAAAAGTTAGACAAAGAGGTCTATCTTGAGTGCCCCCCCCCCCCCACACCACCACCACCACCGGGAAAGGAGGAACTGAAAATGGGTATGGGCCTTAATTTTTTACAGTGCCTCTGATTCTGGCACAAGGCAGAAAACTGTTTTTAGCACAACTTCTGAACTTGTCCATGGGTATTTCATGGATTGGAATGATAGTACAACATAAATGTTTGGCAACCGGCTTTTTCAAATCTGATTCAACAGTGCAGTTGTGGCTAAATACCAGTTTTCTGTCTTTTGTCAGGGTGGGTGGGGGGGGGGAGATAGGACCGATCTGCTCATTTGGGCATTGGCGATTTCCATGCCTAAAGGTACGTTCACACAGAAACACAAGCTCCCGACCGACCTCTTCCCGACTACACAAGACCGCAATTTTTCAAAATCGGCTACAGTCTGGTTCACAACTTGCAAAATACAATTTTTATCCCCGACCAGGGATGGTTAGTATGCGAGTTTCCCCATCGTCAACAAGACAAGGGGTGCTGGGACACGCTAGAAGTAGGCGACCCGGCATAATGAAATAACAAGATCAATCAGTTTAATGGCGATACAATTGTTCAGTCCCCGAATCGTCACAGACTTGAAACGACGGACACACACAAGTGTGACATGTCGCTGTCAAGACTGCTCGTCGAGTGGTCGCACGATTTGTGACGCAGAAAAGGTACAGTCACATACAGGTGATCAAAAAGATTTACACTCGTTTCGTTTGAATTTTTCTAAAGCGGTGTGAACAATCTAACAAAGATACCGACTATCACATATAAAACTAGGTTCTTTCATCTACTAGAGAAATTTTTGATTTTGATTTTGAACTTTGCATTTGCGCGTTTATGCAACTTAAAGATAGGTAACATTTTTCATCTGTCCACGGAATCACTGTTGTAGAATTTGGCCAAAAAGACTTGGATGACTCTACACAAGTACATCATGGCATTCTTTGCTGCTTGATAACCCCCTTTTGAAAAATTCACCATGAATACTGTCAAACGATTCATTAGCTCTGAATTTCAATAACAAATTGTGGAAGTTGCACCCATATTTTTACTTCAATTAAATGCTAGAAGAAAAATTGTTTCACAATCTTTTCGCGGAAAAGTGGAATGCCAATATGTAGGCAACCTGTGCAATAGAAGCGGTTGACCCACATTTTCCCCGACGTCCATAACGATGTGGGGGGGGGGCTACTTGGGGAATCGAGTGTTTGAACATTACACACATTCAACGTCAATCTGCCTTTCCCTTTGCATTTCAATCCTTTCCTCTCCTTCCCTATCTTTTCTCTACTAACTTTCTGATTGTCCTTTCCCCACTTTCATGCTTTACCGCTAGCTTAAGCTATTTACTTGGTAGTGGGGGAGGGACAATGCGTTAAATATTTAAATATTTTCTGAAATCGAGTGTAAATCTTTTTGACTAACCCTGTAGAAGGACAACCCGCGACGAGACCCGACCTCTACAATTACACAAGACATATTTTTTGTTCAAAATCGGCCCGCCCGTATTTTCAAACTTACAAAACTTACAAGACAAGATTGATCAATCGGCCGACAGCATCAGAAATCAACACAGATCAAGGGGGGGCATTTTGACCTTGTTCAGTTCCCAATCAGTCCGCCAAACCCGTAACATGAAGCACAAGTTGTGACATGTTGCGCACGCCTTCCCGATTCCAAAACCCGCCACGATTTTTTTAAGCTACAAGAAAAATTCTGGCCGTTTTTTTCAAATTTGCCACGTGCTTCCGGACCACACAAGACTGCAGAAACTGTACAGGGACAATCCCAGACCAGACTTGGCCAAAAATACACCTGAAAAAGGAAAATTACTCACCGATTTCTAAAAATGGCCAATCGGCACAAGTTTTGAACAGTACTGGAAGCAGGTTTCTAGCAAATAATCGGTAAGGGACTGCAGACGATGGTAAAGAAAAAGACAGGTCCCAGAACCTTGGCCAACAAATACATATGAAAAAGAAAAACTACTCACGCTTTTGAAAATTGGCCAATCGGCACCAGTCTTGAGCAGTTGGAAGAGGTTTTCTAGCCAAAAAAATCGGGTGTGTGACTGAGCCTTAGAAAAAGATGCTCTCGTGGACAAGTCTGTTTTACTGACTTACTGTACAGTGGACCATATCTTGAGGACCATTCAACCAAATTGTTTGCAGGCTGGACCTTTGAGATCCGTTTTTTTATCAAGTGGTGTAACCAGACATTTTCGTTTAGGGGGGAGCGGCAGGCAGGGCAAAAGAGCATGGGGGGGGGGGGGGACGGGGCAAAAACACATATTCTCCAATGACTCGGGTGCCCCTTCCCCCGCTGGTTTGGTTCCGTCCCTGGTTGGTCATATCTTTTATTTGCCGTTGTTCTTTCAACAATGATGATTACTCTAAAGCATTTATAATAGTTCTTAAAACAAGATAATATTATGATTGTGGTGATGCTCTCTAAAAAGGTGGGAAAAGAATAAAGTTCGATTGAAAATAAGTAACACCTTATTCCCCTGTCGTAATAATTATGGTTTTTTTAAAAATTACAAACGTAAACAGATTATGAGCTGGTGAAGTGAGTGTAGTTCTGTCCGAGGGGATACCATTTTCTTCGAAATTGGCGGGCATGAAAAAGCTGGGATGCGTCCCTATTTAATAGGAGATCACAACAAAATTTGAATATTTTGTTAAAAACTGCCATTTGAGGGTCAAAAAGGGAAATTGTTTGATTGCGATTTATACCCAACCCACTTTAAAAGTTACTTAAATAAATAATCCAGACACTAAAACATGTTTTCGACATTTTTTTTTTCAATTACTATTAACTTGGTAAACAAGTATGATAAAAACGGACGTATGATAAAAAAACACATTATTTTTTCTGGAAATGATGAAAACATACGATCCTTTTTGGAAACACCTAACATAAAGGACAATATTTGGAACAGAAAAGGTAAACAAATTCTTAACGCCACAACAACTCTAAATTAGTTAATATTTGATTGTCAATCTAATTGTCAATGAAGAGTGCCCTTTAAGTCTAATGACCAGTTTTAGACAAACATTACATGAACATAATAATCAAGGCAGCCCATTCCTCCAGAGACACTCTATGTCTTGCTAAAATTATTTAGTTCCTTGATAATCTTTTTTTTTTCAAAATACTAGGAAAAATAATTATTTCCCCTTTAAAATTCACTTTCCACCAACGTGGGGTGATTTGATGGGGTATAATTAGCGACCATCAAACATACACTAAACACTTCTTAAACCGTTCAGTCAACTAAGTGGATTATTTGAGCAGGTTGATACGCTTATATTTAAAAAATACGGAACATGGGGGTAATTCCCCTTTTTAAAAATCCATTCCATCAATGTGGTGATTTTGCAAGGTGTCTGTTTGAAATCAGCACCCTCAAATTGACCATTAATATAAAGCATTCTTCAACCCTTTGGTAAAATTAGTATCTTGTGCACATGGTTCATAAAGCTAATTTAAAAAAGAAGGAAATCGGGGATGGGTAATGCCTTTAAAATCATTTCCACAACGTGACACATTTTCATTGTGCATATTCGGAATCAGGGACCCTTCGAAGGTCCAAAAAAATTCTTCAAACCTTTTAGTGTATCTTGAGTAGTGTTCCCTCAAATATGCACCCAGGATCCCCCTATAAAATTTTTTTTTTGTCCTACATTAAAGAAATTATATGGAATTGAATATACTTTTTTATTTATAAAGCTAAAATATGCATTTCCGCATTTTTATTCCCGTCGTATTATCGTATTTACCCCTTAAGTTAAGATGGTATGCAACAGTGCCTTTTTATCAGGATATATAAAGCTCGAACAAAAGTTTTAGGCAACGTTGAGTGCAGGTCCTATAAGCTTTATATATTGTAGACAATCTTACCAAGTGAAAAGTTCACTCTTTGATGTGAAATTTGCACTCTGTTCGAGTGATTGCCACTCTTTGGGGGCAAATTCACATCTTTTGAAGAGGGAATTTTCAGCCTTATTACTCTTCCTTCAGCCTTATCATTTCCTATTAAGTGCACAACTCCCTTGTAGTACATTACTGCCAGGATAACACTTATGAAGTCTCTGGATTACTGGCAAATCTTTTTGTGATTAACCGCGGTTTTCCAAGCGCTCAATCGTCCCCTTCCCTCAAGTGCACTGTTGGTGTTATCAGGGTCCACTGCAGAAATGCTTTGTGGTGACAACTTAGCCAGCATGACATAGATGGCGCGAAAAATGCAGTTTTTAAGGTTGTGTAAAAAATATGCTCTTAACTTTCCACAAGGTATTCCCAGGGATGTCGAGGACACTTGCGAAGTGATGTATTGTAAAAAGCTTATGCTTCCTTTTTTCGACTGGGGGAGTAATGGGTGCACCACTGCCGTTTAATTGCTAAACATATTAGACTCTACCACCTAAAGTGCCGGTGTATATTGTCAGTGATATAATAAAACCCTAGTTTGGAGAAGAGATTGAATGCTTCGGAGTGAACATGCTTGCAAAAAAAGGTGTTATGGTTGGCGTTAAAATCTTAAAGGAATTCAGTCGCCATCTTTTGACACAATAAAATAAACATCTTTTAAAAATTTGAGAACGCAACAGAGAAATTCTAGTTCATTATGCTAGTTAAGAGAAATGAGGAGATTTCCAGAAAGAACGCCCCCAATTTTTCTTAACCTAGGTTTTTATATTTCGGAATGCTTACCAATGTATTAGATCACCACCGGAAGGATAAGCCGAATACGCCGTCTCTTTATGTAATAAGATGATGATTTAGAGTTTCGTCGGTGCACGACAGAAAGTTCAACGCATGGTTTTCTCGGGGAGCAATTATGATAGCAGGCAGGCAAGTCAAAACAGGTTTGCGGTTTTGTTTTGCACCTGTTGTCCAATTAAAACCTTCCATTCCAAACGTTATCGGAGGTGGTCTCCAACCGATCAGTGAAATTGAGAGAAATTCATATTCTTAAAAAAAATCTCATCCTGTCACTTAAAACACAATTGACATGCCAGTCTAATTCACCTGGCATACGTTTGCTTAAAGCAATAGCACATGTCTACAAATTCAAGGCAAAACCAATATGGTCCTTATCTTCATCGAGTCGTGACGTCAAGCGCGTTCGAAACAAATGTTTTAGAGTGTGCATTCAGTCAGGGGAAGTAACCAACCACTCTTCTCGAAAGTCCACTGTGATGTACATGTTCAGGTACGGCTCTTTGTACATGGGACCGACGGCTTACCTCCCCTCCGATGGACTGGAATTATCAATGTTCGTTTGCCAAAGTCAAATGAACAACGGGAAGAGTGATCTCTAGTTTGTAATCATAGGTCTTGTGAAATTAAATAAGTCCAAATTTAGTTACCTCATTAAATCACGACAAGTGGACCTAGGGCCCTCCTACAAGGATTTCGAGCCAGGGGAACCGTCTGCACCAAAGAAAATAAACAGTGGGCCGCACTCTCCCACAAATACAGCAACTTTTAAGTAAGTGGGGTTTGAGGCTATCATCGCGAAATACCCCCCTAACTTTATCACTAAGAACCATGGCATGTTATACTCTGAGAAGGAGTGGTTTCACCGTTGATTCTTTACACTTCCGGGTGCCAAAACATCGGCAGTTTCGTGTGGGTTTTGGTTCTCATACTGTCCCATCATTTATTTCACACACACTCGCATGTGGAAAGTGACGACGGTAGCTTTCTGCATTAGTATGATCCAAAAGGTGTCCCTATGGTTGAACTGTATATTGACTTACTAAACTAGGACATCTTTGAATTTTGGGGAAAATATGCTTAGCAACAAAATAAAATACTGGATCAAGCCCGCCTTTATTAACAGAGAATTGGGAAAAATCGGGAATTTGTTCAAATCGAATTTGTTTAAAATAGTTGTTACTATACGTGTCCGATCAATATGCTGTAATACATCAGGTAACTTCGGAAAGAAATTTTGCACCCGCACAGCCTGATATTGTTTGGTACGAAACCAGACGGAAAAGCAACAGAAACCGATCACTCGTAGAGCTGCTTCAGCGGATATAAACCGTAACTAGCATAATGCGATAGCTTTAAAGCCATGAAGTCAAAACCTACCTTTCTTACAGTATCTTTGAATGGCTCATTACGTGATCTTAACATGATCCGGGACATGATCATCTAACCTCTGAGCAACCAAACAAAATCTAGACCTCTATATAGCGTACAAACCTAAATCAACTTGTCAACCAAGTTCTCACCATGTTCTGATTGGATCTAAAACATCATATAAATTGTCGTTTAACCAATAAATTCGACCAGACCAGTAAGACTCAGGGATTAAGGCGTTTTTAATAATAATAATAATAGCAGCCGATTTATATAGCGCCTTATGCTATTGCCTCTAAGCGCTTTCACCAAAATGGTCGCTGATCAACTGTGGCCCAACCATACCCATAAACCATTGTTAGCCTCATTTCAGGGATGCAGCAGATGGGATCAGCGCTTTCCCTTAAACAGCAAACATACTCCGAGATAACAATGCAGCCCGGGATCAGCTTCCCAAATATCGCATGGGTAAATTCGGGATCAAATAAGCGGTAAAATTCTTGTCCAGGGAATTACACGCTAGCTGAATCTCACAGGGCTCGACCGCAACGCATACGCATGGATGAGCATACACGAGCGCTTACCTGATTGAGCTATCTTGTACGCTTTTCCTAAGCGTTTCTGAGTGCTTCTTGATTGCTATTTTATTTTATTTGTAATTGATGCTGACGTTACCCTAGCATTAAAGGTCCAGGAAATACAAATAGAATTGATGTGGTCTTGTGTAAGTATACAAGGAGGACTAGAAAGCATTCATATTTGGGTTGGTGATGACATCATTAGTGAAACTATTGATTTTTCAGAAGGTAATAGAAAATTACAGGTGATTGGTGTGATCTATCATGATACTGACTGAAAATCATAGTTTGCATTTTTCTTGCACTGTTTATTGGAATGAAGTTCCCGTAAAAGATTTGGAGTAGTTTTATCATTCATTCCTGGGACCTTTTTTATAGGATAATTCTTGTTAATATGTTTGAGTTAAGCTTGATAAATGATGTACAGGAATAAAATAACCGCAAAAATTTGTAGAAAAACAGCAAGAAAATACGGATGCACAACAGGCTAGATATACATTATACCAGGAAACCCGGATACGGAAACAGTTAACCCTTAATATGTTTGCCTTGACCGTTTACCCTCGCCCTATTCATTATTCGAGTGTGCTTGTTTTGAACAAACAAGGGCCATGTACAAAAATCAAGTTCTAAATATTTCGTCATCGTGAACGGCAACAAAGTCGTAACTGGTATTTCGGTAAAATTTGGTATTATGCATGATATATATAAATGTAGGTTTATTTAAGGATAAATATAGGTAAATGCAAGCTTAAGTGCCCCAGATCAAAGAAAACATTGTAGGGAAGCAACCAAGACAAAAACCAACAAGAAAAGGCCAAAGATTGAACACAAAACGGTTTAGGCCAAATGACAAATGTGCAGATACGACTTTATTGCATCACATGACGATTTGCCCCATGGTGGATTGTGTATTTTTCTGAAAACAGGCCTAAACGTTTTCAAATAGGAGAAATACCACGGAGAGAAAATGTCTGCTTTGATGTGTTTATACAAAACATACTAACAAATATTCTTTGTTTGCAGTTAACGTGTCTTTATGGAACTTCATTTAGAATTGTTGAATGCCGACAAGTTTGAGGTTACGGGGGATAAAAACGCAATATGAAAAGTAGCATTTTCTTGTACGAAAGTCCCAGAGGGTGGGAGTAAAATCGTTACCACCGCAGTACAGCATCGTGATTTCAAATAATAAAATTGTATTCATTTTTCAAGTACTAAACACCAATCTAAGTTTAGATAACCGGTTTGCTTGTTCTGATGACATTCAAAGCGCTAAGACTTACTGAACCAATGCCATGAAGCTTGCGAGAAGAGCCACAGAAATTTTATAAGAATTGAACGGACTATAAGGAAAGTATGTCAGGCATTAAAAAGACAAAAATTTGTTATAAACACTGGGATTGCGGGAGCTCATGATGCAGTTGTCATATTAAATTCAAAATATGGCCTGAAAATGTATAAGTTTGACATTTTTTGACCCAATAGCAACCTGTATAACTAAAAGGGTTAGATGCTATTCAGCAGGTACTGTTATAACTGACTCAATGTATACACTGTAACAGTGCTATACAGCAGGTACACGCGTATTTCCAAAACTGGACTTAAAACAAAATAGTAAATTAATAAAATAATATTGAAATACATTTATTTTACAAAGGCCATGCTGGATTCGATCCTGTGATACCTGCATTAAAAATAGCTGGTCTTATCCACTGCACTAGCGAGGGAGAATGTGGGTGGTGATGGATTTTAGCCTACATAAGCTTTACGGATTAAAGCGATAAATATTGTGATATGATTAGCACTACTATATATAATTAAACCACAGTGGCCAGTTTTAACTGGTAGCAAGTCACAAGCAATAATTAGTTTTTATGGTTGCTGCTGGGTGAATTGGGTTGGAACAATCCTCGCTGGCCATTTATACAGCCTGTCTCAAAAAAGTGGTACAATCAGAAAAAAAAATGGGTAACTTATGAACTTCAAAATAAGTCATTCTTACTTGACATAATATTAAAAGAACAAAGAACAGGCTTTCCACGGGGTTTGTGTCATCTCATGTGCTGTTGTCAATCAAGAGCTATATCAATTTAGTGCGAATCTTACAAAATCGATTTTTGGCCACGTTTGTGCATGGGGCAGAGTTGTTTTCGCCAGCTATTGCCATGTTGTCTTGAAGCTCACAAAAGATTGCCAACGTGGCAAAGAAACAAAAACACCGATTAAATTAGTAAACAAAGGAAGTTAGTTTTATCGAACAAGCTTTAATAGTTCAACATAATACAGTTCAATTACAAAAAATCTCAATTTCCTAAATATAACAAACAATACAATATTTAGTGCACTTACAATGAAATGGAGCTTTGAATTGATAACGATTGGGATTCTGTTCACAATGTGACAGAAGGAATGTAAATGCAACCAAACAAACACTCCAAATCAATAGGAAATGGTTTAAAATATTGCACTTATATCTTTTGCATTATATTTGAAATCACATAAAAAATTGAATTTGGAGAAAGGATCGAAGTGGTGTAGGAATTTTGCGTTTCATGAGACTTCCCGAGACCATAGAAACTCTCTCCTCCCGATTGCTGCCGGTTTAACGTTCATGGTTCTCTTCTAACACACAGCCGCATGTCGAAGGTTATTTCACTATCTTAAACAGAAGATCATAACTTCACCATTACGTAAGCGTTTCTCGTATCTTTTAGAGTTTTTTATGAAGTTAATCCCGGTTGAAAGGCTTTCATATCTGTTCAAGTTGGAATCATTATGTTTAACGAATTCGTTCACCGTTTTTACTCAACCGAAAGTGGTACAACTCGATTTTTGCGTTCCGCAGTAAACTGGTGTTATCTCTCGATTGACTAAGCAATTTGGATGAAAACAAAAAATCCTGAAGGCATGATCTTTATCATTGAATGTAATTACCAACAACTTATTTATGTTGAGACTTAATATTGAAAAAAATCGTTTGATTGTACCATTTTTTGGGAGGACAGGCTGTAGTCGCCGATAGGCCAAAGGTTCGGAGAAATACGGCTCGATTTTCATTCGGGTGTGACTTCTCACGAAACGAATTTCCACCTTAAAATCTTTCTCCTTGTTTATGAAGGCGTACTAAATTTACTGCAGTTGCAATATTGGGTTTGCCTGGCGCTTCGGCTGCATGTAATAAATGCATAAATGAAAAATGCTTGAGTATAAGAGCCTAAGGGATATAAATGCTATATCATTAATGCTCTATAACTGTGTTACAGATTTTCATGACAGTCCTCGAATTCAAACATATTTCAATTCTTAGAAAAACTATTAGCACTCCCGATAAATTAAAATACGTAATTTGAACTTGGTCTTTGAAGGCGGAACTGAGTCGTGTAAATACATTTAAATATAGCATATACCGGATATAATCCACGAATTTTCGTACTGCAATTATTTTTCTAGCGTCTTGTCACCAAAAAAATACAAGTTTGAAAAAACACATAGTCAAGATATATAGAAAAACCACAGACCTAAAGTTCCTGTGGACTATTAAGGAATCCTGATTATCTGGGAAAGAGGGATTTTTCGAAAACGTTAGAAATGTGTCACTCGGCCAGAATACACCAATCCGATTTTACACATTCCAACACATCACTGGGCCGCCATAGCTGGGGTTGATCCTGCTTGCTAGAACTCACCAAATGTGCAATGAAGGGTAGCTTTTGAATATACTTAATCAATCGCATGGTACAGACGTACAAACGATTGGGTAGGTTTGGGGTGGGAGGGGCCCCCATGTAATGGCGGATCAATTCTGACCAACATTTGGCTGGTCGGATTGTATAAGTTACTCTTATTCAAACAATGAACTCTGATTAAGTGCCACAGAAATAGAGATTGTTAGTAGTCCCAGGAGAAAAGGCGGTTAGCATGACGTTGGGATAACACTTTTATTAGCAGGGAATTGGCAAAGCCTGAAAGTGGAAATGGAGTACAGACTTGTCTAGGGATAGATTTTAGTTCCTTAGGACCTAAGCCATTAATTTTTGGAGGGTGTGCAAAATTTGTTACAGTGCCATTTCTTTAAATCCAATATGGCTGCTACAATGTACAAAATCATCCAAAAATCCTTAAGTATTTCGATAGAGACAAAGATTTCTCGGTACTCGGTGTTTAGACGAGAAAGGGTTGGTAATGGAAAATTTATCATTTACATTGCACAAATCCAATAGGGCTGCTCAAAAAGTCACATGTGCTTCTCGGGAATAATTAAAATGATCTAAAACACCTCCATTATAGCTATTTACGCTACTTGATACATACTGAACAAACTAAAAAGATGTTCTGCAGGTGTTCAAAAATCTGGTTACAATTTTTCACACTCTGCAAGTGTTACTTGTAAACACATCTAGAATGTATTGCCACGCATCCGGACCACGGTCAAGTGTTCGCACATTTTGAGTTTAGAGGTTTGATTCCAGTGTCTATACTGCTTTAAATTATGAGATATATGTATTGATCACTACACCTATTTGGCATTTCTCTGTAAGGGACAGTTTCAAAATCAAGATGGCAGCCATACAGCCGCTTTAAAAATAGTAAAACTATGTAGTTACCTAACTAATTATTATTGGAAAGGTGTAAAGTAGTATGGGATTAAGTATTTGGACCAGGTGACATTCTTTGGAATTTTTTGTTCTTAACATGCAAAAATGTTAAGATGGGGGCCAAGTTGGATTTCGTTTACCTTCTTAAAACCTATAAAATTACGATAACATCTGTATTGTATTTAGTTAAAACACCCAAAATGATTATTAAAGATCTGTATTTTTACTATTAGACTCTTAGGCATTCAATAAATCACACTTTTATTTTCACTTTAAATTAAAAAAACATACTTAAAATACAAAAGACGGCCACGATATTATGAATATATGACAATGCGTAGGTTTTAAGATCTTAAAAGGCAGCCCTATTGGTTGATTTGATTGGTAAGCTGCTAACACACTGGAAATGTCAGATATGAGTTCATACTGGGTATGGAGCGCAGAATTATGCCTCTATCCACAAATAATTGATGATTATGGTACTGAATGCTTTCAGGGGCGTATGGGTTTGAGAGTCGCCTATGGGCTTGATGGTAAATGTTGTGATCAATTCACGTCCAATAAACGGTCCAAAAGATTCCTCGTGCTTAAAACCTGGATTAGTGCATAAAAGTATGACCATCTGAATGAATTGAGAGGATAGCGGCCATATTGGAGTTCTAGAAAAGGCCACTGCACGAAATTTTACACACCCTCAGAATTTAGCTTAGGTCACATTGACAAAATATACGATCAATAGAAAAAAGTCTGTACTCCATTTCCACCCTGTGCCCCCACAATTCCTCCTGACGAAATGATCTTCGCATCGCGCAACCTCTCCATTCGCTGCTGGCAGACCACAGGGGTTCTAAACACAAATGACCATACGAGAACGTGCCACAGACATCGGTCTCATTTTGAGCCTTCTGGTATATCAATGCCCCCCCCTTTCATAGCGATTTCTCATTGGGAAGCCAAAATCTTCTAAAAGTCAAATTTCCTCAATTGAAGGCAAAAATTGTCTAAAAATGTGGAAAATTAGTCCAAATTTGCTCAATTTGACGCAAAATTGTCCCAAATTTGCTTAAAATGTCAAAACTTTGGAGTACAAAAATGGCAAATTTGGGTTATATTTGGCCCAAAATTGCAAGCTATGGTATAGCCTATAGATCCCTTTGTTTGGCCGAACAAATAGTAGTAGCTATGGGAGGACTTCGGAGGCAAGTCCTCTATCCAATCCAAACTTGAGAAACCCCCGGTGGCACGGCAAAGACTCCGAAATATTTATGGCACGTTGTATGTTTTTTTTCATCAAAATGCATGTTAGAACAACCTTCATGTAAACAATATTATATCTTTCCCAAATACCGACGTTTTTTAAGCATACAAGAGTTAAATGATGGCCTTACCATTTAAAAATACAATGTTAATCCAGGGATGAAAAAACACTCAAACTAGGCGGGCTATGCTAGCCAGTTAAATTATTTGGCCAACTCAATATATGATCTGGCCCAAACATATATTAATGAAGTTGAAGATAATTTCCAGCTTTTAGTTTCAAGGAGAATAGCGAAATGGTAAAAACAGGTTAAAATGAATTAATAATACTTACTATAGCGATGAGCAACATTAGGCAATTGGAAACGATATTAACAAATACCTTTGTCGTTGTATGCGGTTACAGGTTGATAAACTCACGCTGAAAAGTTGCGGAATATCCGTGTACGCAAGTCGAGGATTGGGGCATGTAAAAAGGAATATCCTAATAGTTCAGCATTGTAATTTAAGGAAAAAATGTAAAAGTTTATTTATTCATTGGTATTGTTTTTCAAGAGTACTATAAAAAAACAATTCTTACGAGGTAAAATGTAGGACAACTAGTTGCTATTTTGATTACATTCAAGGAGAAAACTTACTGGAAGCCTTCAATGAAGTGCATCGGCAATACTTCAGGAATCAAAAAAAGCTGGGAATAATATGTCAGCCATAAAATTGCACACATTTGTCGTAAAAAAAACCGCGCTATGAATATTGGATGTATTGACTGATAGGCTTTGAGCTAATTGGGACCCAGAGTGGTAGTTTATCGTCCCATGAGAAAATTCACGCTTAGCTTCACACTTGAGTTTGTTCTCAGGGATGAGTCATAAGCCTGTTGATTCCATCTTCTCAGGGGATAGCTGTAGGGTCCATATGCATTGACAGATCTGGAGCAGACGACTATCATTGGCAATTAAAGGTAATCGGTCCAGCCGTAGAAGCAAAAAAAATGTGTTTGTATGGAACATAGCACAGTGTATGTTATATTTGGTACACAATTTATAGGACGTTGTTGTTTATAACATCTAAAGGAAACGGTTCTGGGCCTAAAATTTCACTGGGGAAATGAGAAAAAAGGATTTCTTCTGGATACCCAAAAGATCAGTTTTGATGGTTAAGTGGAGGGGACGAGGTGTCGATCTTTTGGGTTGCTCGATCAGCTGGTGGCGGCCCAAAGAATCACAAATTTAGATGTTGTCAATGATTTAACACGTAAAAATAGTACATGGGAAAAGGAATAATGTTTCTTTTTTTCATATACAATTTTGACACCAATTTTTTCAAGATAGAATTTCATGGCGGATCTGAAAATCATGTGTGTGTTACGCGTGTTTGTATGTTCTGGAGGGCAACACAACGGTCCGTTATTATTTAACGTAATTACCCTCCGTGAAAGGACCTATTATTTGAAGGTAATGGGGAGGTTAAAAGAACCATAAACGCTACAATGAACGCCTATTCTATGGAAATAGTGTCACAGGAGAGTGATTTGATAGAGAGGCGTAAGAATAGGTGTCGCGTTTAGAGGTTTATTGTTCTTCGTAACCTCCTAACAACTCCTGGGGAATATAGTTATTACTGTGTGTTGCGAAACAACCCAAAAGCAATGCATAAAGACACCTTTTTTTAATTCTAATATCGTACGGACCCATCTTTGGAGCAATTTTTATGATGTTCATTCACGAAAGCCCTACTTAGGGAAATTGTGTCAATTCGTCCTCAAAGATTTTTCTCCTTAATAAGAGCGGTCACCGCTTGCTGTGTGAATTCGTGGCAAGTATTGCTTCGTGGATTGTGTTGGTTGTAGGTCGTGTTGACATCTTTGGTACATTCTCTGTTGAATATTTTAATTTATAGATTTTATTAGCTATTGAAAAGAGGTTAGCAATAGGTTATCAAGTCTTTTCTAAGGCATTGTCTTACTGTGATAAGAACAATTTTAAGTCAATTTTTTTCTTTTCCTTACATTGTTTGGTATATTGAAATTAGAAATTAGTATGAAATCGTTTACATTAGTGAATTTATTCAATTTCGCTTGGCTTCTTCATACACTTCATGACAACAAATTAAGGGGCCATATCAATAGGACAGGTTCAGAAGGAATTTTCAATTCTACAATGGTATTGAAAATACTACAAAGTATTGTAGAAAGTCGCGTGCAAGTTTGCAACATAGATCTGTTCCTATAGAGAGTCAGTCAATAGGAATCACTTCAACTGACCCAAAGTTGTCTCCCGAGAGTTATTTCTGGGATTCGTTACCCCCCATACCACGATCCAATCAAAGCAAAATAGTTTGCTAAAAACCTTTGATACATTAGGGGAAAAAATGCTTTTCACTAAGCAAAGAAACATGTCTTATTTACAAGTCGCTGTCACGCCATTAATATTACTGCTTCATACTAGGGTGCCCCGAAGATAGTATATTCAAAAATAAAATGACGCTGAATGTCATCTACAGAATGTGTGTCATGTGTTCTTCCATTTTTCTCAAACTTAATCCATCGAATAACATAATTACTGTCAAGGATCATGCTATTGATTGGGTGATAAAAATACATCGTCTTGTGGCAGTAATCCAAGAATTCTCAAAACATAAAAAATGTCAACGTTGGAGGATTTTTCGCTTTACTTAGAGCACTTTATGTTAGACAATCTACCGTAAAGGTGAAGGAATCCTTTAAATGATCAGAAGAATTAAAAACATGCTGATATGGGAAATGTCATTGTAAAGAAAAAAATCAGTCATGAAATGATAAAACATTGGTGATGATGTGAATCTTTCAATTACCAGGTTTAGTGAATGATTTTTTTTTTTTTTTTTAGTCTCCACGATGCCCAAAGTTTATACTATTTAAGAATACAATGATGAAGAAAAATGTAATGCAGACGCACGGCAGTAAAGAATTAGTGGTAAAAATAATCATTCCACGAGTGTAGTGAAACAACATCAAAGCAGGGGATTGTTTGATCATAATGTTGTCACACCGAGACACTATCGTTTTGAGGCATGTAAGGGAAAATTTAAAGCCGGCAAACGAACAATAAATCCCCACTGTTTACTCACAATGCAGGAAGTCTGGACTTAACGATGTTATTTATGGAGTACCTCAAGGTTCAATATTGGCCCTTGTTATCATTCGTACTTAGATTTATATCACTAATACTTCATCACCTCTATACCGGATTTCACATTGAGTAAGTCTACAGGATCATAAAACCCAAATTAATTATATTCTGACATTGTTTCCACACGGATGATAAAGATGAGCTATCAGATATTGTTAAGAATAAGAAAATGCAGGTTAAAGCCCAATTTAACTTGTGGTCTGTGGACTATGCAGTACAGCATACGAAAGAAACATGAAGCAGGTGACAACGCGCAAGGGAAAGTTAACACGGACAGATTGCCTTGGTTAATATTTGATGAAAAGTTAAATTTGGTAAGATCCAGTATGACACAGAGATATGAATTACCCAAGGTTTGTAACAAATGATACGAATTATGTAAGCATAGAACTCCATTATAATTAAGTAAAACGTTTTGAACTCTATTAAGTAATTTTTACCGAAATAAGTAAAAATATTACAGTTATTAGAAGCATAGAACTCCGTAATAATAAGTAACAAGTTTTTAAACCTATTTATGTAACATTTTACCTAAAATAAAGTACAATGTTACCGGTTATTAAGCATAACTCCGTTAATTATTTTAAAAGTTTAACTCCATTAGTATTTGTTTACACTAAAATAATTAATAGTATCGCTCTATTTACCTTATCATTCTGAAGGTTAGATTAGGTAACATATTTGTTTAATTTGTGTGTTTGAGATATATTGATGTTTCCTTTTCCTTACAAAATATTTCACGAATTTGTGAAGTTAAAAAAAGGTTAAATCTAAAATTTTCAAACATATACCCCTTTTTTTATTTACTCTATGTTATCTACTCTTTACTATAGTTTTTTGAAAATAAACGTAAAAGATAGTAAGAAAAGATATCCAATGTCCGTTATTACAGATAACATGAAGTCATTGAAGTTCCTCTAGTTCCTTTGTACAATATGTTTAGTAAGTATGCTATCTGTGAACTAGAATCTGGGTTTCTAAATACAAATATTGTAATGAATTTGTGAGACTTTTCTATACGATAAGGGCACCATTCTTAAGATTATGAAATCCCGTAAACGTTACTAGTTTTGGTTAATAAGGGATATGGAAGTGGTCCATTACGTTGCTCATATTCAGCTTAAGGCCATTAATATTGGAATTCCACTTCCATTACGGTTAGAGAGGAGCTTAGCCTTCTATCGAAACTAATTCCGTTAAAGGTGGGTGACCCAATGACCAACCTCGTCCCTCACTTTCCTCCATCCACTTGAGGTTTTGGTATTAGATGAAAGGTCATATTTTCCTCTCGTTACCCCAGTGTATTTGAGGCCCCGACATGGGTTTTTCCTTCTATAATGTTATGAACAAAAACGTCTCCCAAATTTGGTGATTCACATTTCCATTAAGTGCATGAAGCGCATGGCGTTCTTTTTTAATTCGCGCTTCTTATTGTCTGAACGTAAACAAAATATTCCTCTTCTTTATATATATATATAAGATATAATATATCTATCTATATATATATAATAATATTATATATATAATATCATATATATTATTATATTCTATCATATATCTATATCTAATAGGCGAGTAGACTATTTTCATGCAGAGTGCTCAAATGCAAATTAAAGCAGAGCGAGATAAATTGATGAACCTGCTGGAACGGTAGTTGTTACTCGGAGTTCACGCTTTGCATCATCAGACAACTGGCTGCTATTTGGTGGATGCGAAGAATATAGCGGTGTTGCGGACATCGTAGAGAGAAGTAGCTAGAAGTTTGCGGCGTAGAGGGCGGCATAAGATGGAAGATGACAAATTGCGGGCGGCGGAGAGGTATGGTAGTCGCATTATCCTTGGTGATGCTGGAGTGGTTTGCTAGTAGAATTTGTTCTCGTGGCGGCACTTGGATATCAAGTTCGGAGTCCTTGTTGAGTAGTCTGCGTTTGTCGGCCTTGATGATGGCCAGCTTCTAGGTGAGGCAGAGGGCGGAATTTCTTGTTCCGCTGTAGAGTACGCTGTCGTGCGCTGTGGAAACGATTGACCATGGTGATTAGTAGGGTGGTTGTTTCTTATAAGCTGCCAAACGTACTTGGAGAGTTCTGTGCTGTTCTGGTGCTTTTCATTTCTAATTCCTGAACGATGTCTTGTGGTGTTGAATCTAGAATTAGTCTTGAAAGGTGTTTCCGTCAGTCCAATTTTAAAGTTTGGTTAGTCCCCTGTTCGCTACATTGACTTCGGCGCTGTAGATGATTTTAGGTTCATACAGTTTCCTTGCAGTGGGCACATGTACTTGTTGCGGCCAGTTGCATCCAGATTGTAGGTTGATTATCCTTTGCGACGATCTTCTTGTTGTGGCTGATGATGCTGGCGACGTTGGGCAATGCCGCGGAAGGAGCGAAGGAAGGAGCCCGGTAGTAGTGATTCTTGAATGGGGACAATTATTTTACCGGAATAAATATTAGACTTTATTCCGTTTATTATGCGTTAATCGGAGTGGGCACTCCAGAGACCTCGATTTAGCCATCACTATACTACCGTGCTTCTTCATCGCTCCTCGCTCCTGGAGCGGGGTTTTTTCCGACCGAATAAAAAACCGCCCCCCATAGACCTTTCCCCCCACCTCCCATCTGGGTACTTTAAGACATTTTACCAACAATGTTTGTGATCACGCTAACTTGTATTTAGAGAGGCCAACTTTTCACAAGAAAGCTCGTGCTTAATTCTTTTGTTTTTGCCTGCAAATGACGTAGGAGGTTAACAACTCATCCATTACAAAGGGATTTTGTATAATAAGCTGTTTACAACTAGCATTTTTTGCTCTAACATACGCTGACAAGTGTGAATTTACTGAATGGGGAGAAAATTTCCCATTAATAGTCGGAACTGGTCCATGCATTAAGAATTCTCTTACCTGCTCATACTTGCAGAGTACGTTGAAAGAAAAATGGGTCCGTTCATGAAGAACTAATGGCGATGGTATTCTTAAAGGGAGTGTAACTTAAACCGGTTAAGAAGTAATTATAGTCCGCCGTACCTCCATCGTCCGGTACTACGGTACGAATAGGGCCTCGTCAGTTGACTCTTCAGCCGCAACATTATTTTATAGTTTCACGCTTTATATTCCGTTGTCGTCCATGTAACCCGGACTTTGGCTCCCGCGGACTTAATTACTTTCACACCGTGTTTTAAAGTTACACTCCCTTTAAGAATACCATCCATTATATCCAGAACTGAATTGATGATATCATATTCACTGCTCAACTACTTGTAACAACATGCCAAATGCCGTTTAACTTCTTAATGGTGGCAAAGTCACACATTATGATTTACAAAGCATTGTTTGCAAACTTTTATAGAATTTTTTCCTCGGGTTTTCCACCACTTTTAGTTTCTTTGTATCACATTTTGGGAAAAGATAGCTTCTTTAAATGGATGATTCGTCAATATTGTAAATCTAAATAACGTCCTGTCCTCTTGTATATACGTACACATATTTTCCTCTCCTATTTTTTTTCCCCCGAGGGAACCGGTGCCCCCAATCTTTTAAGAGGATGTGATTTTTTTTATGTCTTCAGGTTACCATGTTTCATCCATCTACCAATAATAATAATATTTTTCACAACCTTGAAAACTTGGTCCCGGTATCATTATACAATCTTTCTATTATACGACCTCCACCAGCTGTCACGTATTCCTTACGATAACAGGAGATGAATATTTGCATTGCTGGTAAGAATCCACTTTCTTCTTCCAATGGCTATATTTAGCCGTCTTTCATGCCCACTTGGTTTTTAGTTTACACATCTCAACGCACAACGCATGCAAGCCTGAAAATAAGCGAAATTTTACGCTTCTTACCAAACCTCTTTACCCTTATTGAAATGATCGACTCTTGTAAAAACGCAGTTTTCGAAAACAACTACTACTGCCACAAAAGATTTTGTTACGGTAAGGAGAACCGTCTGTTACTAGTTATCTATTGGCTTAAATTTTAATAAGGAGGACACATGTATTTGGTGCCTCGCTCAATGGTACAGTAAATAAAAGTAATGGCTTTTTAAGTAAAATTTAGATCAAATTAATTTAGAAGTTGGACCTGTCTTCTTGAGTCAATAATCTTACCTCTGATTGTGCGTTTGTGTTCAGGCTAAAGAAGCGTACTCACTGGTGTGTAATCTTTTTATATATGGTCGAAACAATTTGTTCAAGGGACCATAGCATGAAATGGGGGGCCCCTTACTGAACTCAGTTCCACAAATTTGAAAACAAATTGCATGTTTACAGTTTCTGTAAACACAGTAAAAATAGCAAAGAGTTAGCAAATCCCCAGAGAAAATCCCCCAAAAATGGGTAGAACGTTTCATATAGAATTCGCATGGATGGAAATGAGTTATTACAATTGATTCGTCATGCTATGTACTGATTTTGTGCAGTAGAAGCTTGACGGAATAATGGCAATCCTCATTTGCATGCAGTGGGACTTCTATATTAACGTCTTCCAAAATGTACCTTGACAAAATCTATTTTACCACTTTTAGAGCGGCCATTTCGAAGTCAGTTGGTTGCTGAAAAGAAAAAGACAGTATTTGTGGGGAACCTGTCACCTTTTCCATCCTTGCCAGACACTTGGAGCCAATGCGTTTCAATCCATGTGCACAGTTCAATAGCTCACATTCACCAGTGTATTTAGGAAATACTTCCCCTGTTGTTGGGTATGCTATAAATGATGGCCAGAACACTGAGGTCAGTTCTGTCCCCAATGCACGTAGGCAAATACAACCCTTGAACTGTGTCCTTGTTGGATGAGTATATTGTAAATCATAGTGATAATTTTACCGTGTATACTATCATGTTTTTGACACAGTTCAAAAGCTTCAGACCGGTGTGGGCAGGAATATAGTCCTCCGGGCTCACCGACCGGGAACAATGGTGAACCATAGACAGTTCGATTCAAGTTGACTCTTCACCGCAACATTTAGTTTGTTTCACGCCTTATTCCGTTATCCTTACCGTCTATGGAGCCCGGGCCATGATACCTGCCGGACTATGATTACTTTCACACCGTATTCAGGCCTTGTCTTTTGGCTTGTAGACTGTAGTAAGTGAAAGGTGGATTGCCGGGATTAGGCCATATACTAGTAATATCGGAGTATTGTGGCACAGGGTGGAATGTAGTAGCAGACTTTTTCTATTGATCGATATGTGGTCAATGAATGACCTCCGCTATAATTTCTGGAGGGTTTGCCAAATTTCGTGGCAGTGGCCTTTTTCTATTTTCTAAGAAATCCAATTGGCTGCTATCACTCTCAAAGTTCATTCAGATGGTCCATACTTTTATTGTCACTAGATCCAGGTTTTTAAAGTACGAGGAATCTTTTAGACGGTTCTTGACGTGATTTGATCACAACATTACCATTAAATCCAATAAGGCCACCCTAAAACCCAATACGACCTGAAATCATCCAGTTACCATATCACAAGTATGTTGTGATAGAGGCATAATTCTGCGCTCCATACCCAGTAGGAACTCAAATCTGACATTTAATTGTGGTTAGCAAGCTTACCAATCAAGATGCAGCCAATATTGCTGCCTTTTAAGATCGTTCTTTAAAACTTACGAATTGTCATATATTCATAATATACAAAAACAAAATTTCATTTTGAATTTTTTAAGTAGCTGTTGTCAAAACAAATATACCAGATACCAGTTACATTAATGCTCAAAGGCATACATCTCATACTCTAATTTCAACTTTAATATCATTTTGGGTGTTTTAACTAAATACACTACAGATGTAATCGTAATTTTAGGTTTTAAAGAAGGTAAAAAGCAAGCCAACTTGGCCCCCATCTTTTTGCATGTTAAAGAAACAGAAAAATTCCAGATAAGAATGCAAATGGTCAATACTTATCCCATACCTTAATTTACACCTTTAAATAATAATTAGTTTGATGTAACTACATATAATACACATATAAGGTAGGTGGGTGGGGGGGGCGTGGGGGGGTTTACTATTTTTAAAGGCGGCTGTAGTGGCTGCCATCTTGAATTTTGAAAATGCCGCTTACAGAGAAATGCCAATACGGTTCTAAGTGAATCAATACATATATCTCATATTGAAAGCATTAGACACTGGATCAAACCTTCAAACGCAAAATGTTGCAGCACACTTGACGTGGTCCGGATGCGTTGGAATGCATTCTGGAGGTGTTAAGTACACTTGCAGAGTGGGATCAATTGTAACATATTTTGAACACCTGCAGAACATATTTTAGGTGTTCAGCTTGTATTCAAGTAGCGTAAATAGCCAATGGAGGTTTTTCAGATCATTTTTTAATTATTCCGATAGTCAACATTTGCCGTTTGGCAGCCATTTGATTTTTTTTTGTGGCATGTCTGAGAAATTTAAATTACAACTCTTTCTCGTACTTAAAACAAAAACCCGGAGTACCGTGAAATATTTGTCTCTATCGGAAATACTTAATGGATTTTTAGTGATTGGACATGGTAAGCAGCCATATTGGATTTAAAAAGAAATGGCACTGTAACAAATTTTTGCACACCCTTCAAAAATAACTTGGCTTATGTCCTAATGAACTAAATCTATCAATATAAAATCCTGTACTCCTTTCCCCTCCAACATTCAGGCTGTGTGCCTAAAATTCCCACCTGACTATAAGGTCTTGAGCTAAGACTGCATGCTTTTTCAAGTTTGCAGAAAATGCTGGCAGGCAATGTCATCAAATCCTTTCTGACAAGGAAAATACTATATTAATTGTCCTCCCTCTTTTTTCCAAAACTAAACCAACACACCCACCCCCAATTTTTTTTTTTCAAATTTGTGAAAGTGATTTCAAGTAAGGTCCATTTCTTTTTGTCTGAATTTTTTCAATGCATTGCTTAATCCATTCAACAAAATGTGTACAATTGAATACCCACGGTTAGTATATCAAAAGGTCTGTAACGCACTGCAAAGGGGCAATGAATATATTGAGGACTTATAACTGTATAGTGGGGGCCTGTGGGTGCACAGATCTTATGTTGAGTGTGCAAATCTGGATAAACTGTGAGTTTTGGTACATAAGTCGTATGGATTGTAATACAAAAAATGAATGAAGCACTTGCCACCAGCCCTCTTTTCATGGCCCCCAGCTTGGAGTTCAGGTTACAGGGGTAAAAAAATAAAATGTTCCGATTGTGGTTGGCACATCATGTATTTGTCTTGTTAAAAGGATCCAAAAAGGTATAGTTTAATTAAAATACTCCTATGGCTTATGGTTTTGGAATATGGGTACAAAAACTGTAAAAATGGTGAAAAACAATTTTTGGTTTTCATAGCTAATTGATTCATTGCCACTTTTTCGCTGCAATATGATTCAAATGTTAAGATCTTAATTTATTAAATTGATCTGTAATTATTATATTTAATCTTTTGGCGTGTTTTCAATAGGATTGATTTTTAAGAAGTGCAACATATATTGTCTCTAGATGCGTTTGTTAGGTATATAAGTATGTTATGTTAGTACCACAATGGAAATAAGTCTCAAGTTTTTTCTTGGGACTTTCTTGGGATTCCTTGGCTCTACTCTGTATTGGTCTGTAATATATATTTTATGTATTTTTAAAATCTGTTTTTAAACTTGTAAGTTACTATTTGTATTTGTTAATAATGTTTTATGCCATAAATAAAATGAAAAATGCAATGAAATAACCGCTTTTTACCATCGAATGGCCAAATTTATCAAATCATGTCTTATCTATGAGCAACACGGTCCTGCTTTCCATGAAATGACAAACAAAATTTTCCTCTAAATTTGCTTCTTAAGTAAACAGTATATTTCCAAGGTGGTCTTTTTCCTCCTCAATAGCTTTCCATTGAGTCAAAAGTACTACATGTAATAAAGTGAATGTCCGTCGATAGCGACAATCGAGCGACAAAGTGCGCTAATAAACCCCTGCGGCAGAAAAAGAATATATTCATATTAAAATCAGTATAAATATGTCTTTACACAGAGGCCACAACCAGCCACGTATCAGTTCAGAATTCCTTTTCATGCTTCAGGAAGTATGAAATCGAGCCCGTATTGGCATTTTTTTTTCTTATAACTGGTGCTAGACCCCTATTTTTAAAAAAATACCTAAGGGGGCTATCGTATTTATTGCAAGAGGGAATATACCGTATCGAGGCGGTAATAGTGCCATTTAGGACGTGGGAACCGAAGCCTTTTCAAGGTAGATTCGAAAAGAAGTTTAGTCAGAACTTTGAAGAAATTTCTGTAAACTATAAAAATGAAATTTTTTTCAAAAATGAAGTTTTAATTTTATACTCGATAATCCATCAATCAATCAAAATTTTAATGCTGGCAATTTTTAAATGATACGAATTTTTAAATTCTCGCGAGTGCTCTATTACATTTCCTCCTTGGGTAGATTCTCTCATAAGAGAAACACTTCAATCGCTGTTTGTAGTTCTTAACAAACTAATTGTCAGGAAAACTTTGGCGATGAAAAATAGTTATATTTATACCCTGCTTGTTGATAGAAAGATGAACTTAATTATCGTTTTATTGACGCGGTTCTTGAGTATGATATCAATCCAACTTTAATTTTTACAATAAAATTTGCAAACTAATGGTCGGTCTTGTTCACGCTTTTTTTTTGATTTGGTCGGGAATAGAAAATGATGCAAGGTACCCATGTGTACAGTCAGGAAAATGGGTGATATTTGGGTTCAAATGAGTATAACTTGGGTTAGTCACTGAAAGCAAATTTTAAAAATAATCCTTTGTTAATTTAGACGCATCAGAAATAATACCCTTTGCGATGATATATACTTTACAGAGATTTCTTTTTAGATTTTTAATTCCCAACCTCGTAACAAAATTAGTAAACCTCTTGGTTTTGATCAGTCTGTATGAGGGCCTCAGAAAATCGTTGTCTGTAGGATATTGTCGAAAACAGGACGGGGAATATAAAAATATCGCGATATATTAAATTCCTCATCCCCACTTCTTCTTTGAAATTTGTAGGTATCAAATGAAAAATAACAATTGGCGGTATTCTGGGTAGTAACAAACACTTTAGAATCACCTCTCAATAAAAGACGGTGTGCAATATCCTGGTGCATTTTGGGATTGACTAGGCTTATCATTTGGACAAACTCATATCCCATCTCATCTCGGTCTTGTTTTTAGCTAGCATTACAATCACGAAATCTTCAGATTGAATGGTTCGTGATGATATTGACACGCTACAAGTCCAATCTGCCTCCAGGAACAACGGTTACAATGTAAACATCATACACGTATTCGAGAAAAACAATTAGGGTGTGCATGTTTGTAGTTTGTATTTTCTTGAGGGGATACGCAAAACACATTTCCAACATAAGAATTTGTTGGTTAAAATGCTGGACAAGAAGGTCCATTATTTAACATCGACATTTTTGTGTCCCTATATTCCTTCTTCCCTCTTATATCTTAGTCTGATCCAGATTTTAGTATTTGGACACATGGATTTTTTCCATGTTTCAGATTAGCGAATCCCTCCTTGTCCTTTAAGAACCTACCACGGTTGAAAGAAATAAAGCCTTAGTTCCTTGACCAAATGTACGAAATAGTAAACGACGCTTACGCTCCCTATCTGTCTGATCATTTTATAAAGACTTTCAATGTTCACCGCTATCACTGTGATATAGAAGCAGTCACCCCCGAGGGACGGGGTATATTCATAGAAAAAGTGCTTACGGGGACGTGCGACAAACACGAGTCGTAATTTCATCTATAGGATATATCAATTACTCCTTTTTCAACTTGAGTGATTTTTTTAGGTTTTCTTTTATTTTTATAACGTGTTAGTGGGCTACAGAATTGGAAAGAAAACCACTCAAAATATACCACCAGACCCCTCCCCCGTTCAACAAGAGACATGTGCATAATATTTTAAACAATTATAACAGTTTCTATGATATAGACAAAATCTTAACATTTCTGATACCCACATACAAAACCACTAGATGATTATGTCTTTAAGTAAACAATTTTATAAATGTTTTGACCATTATAATAACAAAGGTATTATAATCATATGCCTGAAAACGATTTTTGTTGTTGTTATTCTTTTAAATGAATATTAAATTGAGCCAGATATTTCTTAACAATGTAAGGATATGTATTTGTTTTTTAGTCCATTATTACTATTGGATTAGTTGGGATATTTCCTAGTATCCTCTCCCGAGTGGGGGGGGGTCTTGTACAAAGTAGTGCTACGGGGATGTTCGGCCGAGAAGAGTATCATTTTCAGCCCCTGGGGTATATTAATCGGTCCTTTTTTTTCAAGTTGAAAATGATATATGAAAGGGTTGCATTTCGTTACAAATATATTTCCAGTGATCAATCAGATATAAAGAATGCACGCAAACCACGATGTAAAAAATAGTGCTTCGAGAATGGCTTATATACATTTAAGGAGTTACTTTTCTCTCATCTTCTGGGACTTTGCCACAAAACCTCAACCAAAGCATGTTTTGCACTAAGTCCGGTCTCCAGAGTCATGCTATTCTGTGCCCCTTTCTTCAAACATCCTCCACTGATATGTGAATTATTCAGAATCAAACTGCAAGAGGTCACTTCAAATAGGGGGGGGACGATGTTCAACCAATTATAGGAGGGAAGCCAAATTTGTTTCATTTTTGGTACATTTTCGGTAGTGATTCACAAACATGCGGACGCACGTCGTTACCCAAAAACTGTATATTTCAACAAAAAAAAAAAATACTATTAGATTTCGATACGAAAATAGTAGTTGGAAATTTAGAATTTTCGATATCGAAAAATTGGTAGTTTCTGTAATTACTAATATTCGATAATCCATTATACATATATTACTGTCCGCCACAATCCCTTTCCCCTGTACTTATTTAGGGTGGATAAAATACGCGGCGGTACCTTTGATGGCATACGTATGTGGTTTCTTGGCCGTTTCTGTTAGGCTTTCGTTTGCACCCAGTTCCATGGTAGGTCTAGTGGAAAAATGCTGGAGTGTTTTTGCCGCGGGAATGTGGCTTCAGCCTGTTTACTGTGTTGGCCGGCCATTTGTGTTTTACATATTGACAAATGGATACATGTAGGATATAACTCTCTGGCATTTCCTTTCGTTCGGCAAAACTTACTCCCGCTTTCCCACAGGACAAGGAACCATGACAACGCCACAGGGAAGTACACTTTATTAAGCCATGTGAAACGTGTGATTCAATGGGAGGAATATTTGATGGATGCGCACTTCTAACCAGTCTTCCAGATGTTGTCTTGTCAACGGAATAAAGAACATCATGTTCATCATCTAATCGCGGTTGCTTTTCAATATTAATCACAAACATGATAACAAATAAATAAATATGACTACTCCAGACAGATTAATTACAAATAATAACAAAGTTATTGACCAAAACAAACAGCATAATGAATTTTACTCCATAGAAAAAAGCACTGAGTCACGGTACAAAAAAAAACTACTACGTTTGAGGGCGTACCAAATTCGACGCACCACCGGGGTACCACTGTACAATGAAGGGTGCTATAACTAAAACGTTAATTGAAAAAACTGGAGTCATTCATGCTAAAGCCCCAAAGGAAATATATGTGTAATATCAGTTCATATTGATTTTAATTTCATTTGGATCCATTGTTTCAAAGTGGGGATGCCGCGGTTAGACCACTCGATAAAAGGTGCAAAGTTTGCTGTTTTTCGTACTAAAAGATAAAAGGTAATGTTTCTCGGATATCCATTTGGATCTTAGAAAATTGTGGCTATAGTTCTCTGGACATTTTCTATATTGGCACCATAGGTATTTTGAGCCATCAAAAGTCTGTTAAAATTCGTTTAGTGCAGAAACTGTAATGATGGTTTGACGTGAAAAATAGTATAAACGGACACAATTTCAGTCTAGATTTGACTTGGCAAGGAGAGAATAGGATTAAAAGTGTATGACAGCTAATTTTTAATTTAGTATGTTTCAAAAATGTGTCTTTGCGGTCTGAAGAAAATAAAATATCTACGCAATTAAAAGATTGCCTTTAGCAGAATTGACTATATAATCCGATAGTACCCAGACATTCCTTAGACAAATGTTTTTTCTATTGACTTTCTCAAGTCATACAACATCACCAACATGCGAGCGACATTACCAATGCCGAGATGGCGAACTCCAGGGGAACACATTTAATTATTGTCTGTTCAATTACTTAGATGTCTGTTTTATTAAGTATTTCAAAAATACGCCCCCACGTTCGAAATAAATCACAAAAAGAAAGTTGTTTGGTATCCTTGGACATAAGACTTTTTTTTTACATGACATAGGGAATGGGACTTTTTAAACCTTTCAATCTATTGAAATCTTGGTATTTTCCACCCTCGTTTTTCAAAATTTCCAAAAAGGTTGGTACCATTAGTAATTACGTGTTTGTGGAAGGTTTCCATTTACTCCTCTTTGTAGGTGTAAAAGTTTGTCATCGGAGGATATTATTCAATTCCACATCATATTGTCCCGCGACTGGTATAATAAATAATACGCCCTTTGGCTCAACATGATCAAATCCGAACTTTGTTTTGCAAATACCAACGAGAATGATATGTTAAGTGTCACACGGCATTAACTTGAATTGACGACATTACAGGAGATCTGTATGATGCTTTGTCCTGTACAACCAATTGAATAAAACATACAGGGCCTCTATTAAAAGATAATCGTTATCTTCAACGATGCATTTATCCCGGACATTATCAAACACCTGAGCCATCAAGTAAGCGCTCCGACAATACCTCATTGTTTCGTTTGATGAACATGCTTTTGCAGCGCCTAATCATGAATGGGTTGTCTCATCAGTTTCAGAGCTCAAAAGTCATATATTCACCTGGACCCAGTTGCATTGTCGTGGTCAATGAAAATCAGCGTGTATAATTCGAATAAAATCAAGAAGAAATATGTCTTAAAGTTGGAAGCAATGAATCGTGTTGTGTCCAAAGATTGACGAGTAACACCTTTCTTTCGTGATTTCTTCGAAAGCGTATATTTTTGAAATAATTAATAAAAACCTGACATTTCTAAGTAATATGAACCAGACATATAAATGTTGCCCATGGCATGGTCGCCCATGAACTCGCGCATTGGTGCATGTCGCTCTGGCCTTTGGAACGTTGTCTACGATTTCAGAAGTCATAGAAAACAAAAAAACTGTGTCTAAGGAATTCTATGAGGTACTATCGCGATTATATAGTGTCGTCCAGATAGCATAAAGCCAGCTTAACGAGCGATTAAAAACTGGGGCGGATATCTATGAACAGAATATGAGAATGAAAGGCTTGTGTTCTATATTTTTATTGTTTTACTTGATATGTTTCTATTTGTATTTGCTTTAATAATTGTTTATACCAGAATAAATGAAATTGAATAAATACCGCCTTATTTTACCATAGCATTGACTCCAAATCTTATCCATCAAGTCTTATCAAATTAAGCAACGCGTCACTGATTTCAGACGCGGAGGAAAGTATTGACCAAAACAACATTTTCCTCTAAATTGGGCTATACTTAAATAAAAGATCAGTTATACTTCCAAGGTAAGATCTTTTCCTCATAAGCTTTCCATTGAGATCATAAGGCTACAAGGTAAGCTAAATAGTCCGTCCGATTTAGCACAATCAAGAGACAAAGTGCATGCTATACCCCTGAGGGGCCAGAAAACCAGCAAAAAAAATTATTCAATATTAAAAATCAAGGTATAAATATTGTCTTACACAGAGGCCCACAGCCAGCACGATATCAGTTTCAGAATATTACTTCAGCTTCTGAGAAGTATTGAAATCGATCCCGGCATTGCATTTTTTTTTCTTATATACTGTGCTATGCCCATATTAATACATAAGGGGAGTATCGTATTTATTGCAAGGTGGTGTGCTCGTATTTATTGCGATACCGTATCGAGACAGTAATAGTGCCATTTTGGGACGTGGGAACCGAAGCCTTTTCAAGGTAGATACAAGCTGATCAAAGAGAAGTTTAGTCAAAACTCGGTAAGAAGAAATTTCTTGTAAAACTATTTAAAATGAAGTTTTACTTTCCAAAATGAAAGTTTTAATTTTGATACTCAGAATCAATCAATCAAAAAGCAAAAATTTTAAATGCTGGAATTTTTAAATGATACAACGAAGTTTAATTTTGCGAGTCTCTATTACTGTTTTCTCTTGGTAGACTTCTCTTTAAAGAAACACTAATCGCATGTTGGTTGTTCTTGAACAAACATAAGTGCAGAAAGCGTTTGCGATGAAAAATAGTTATATTATACCACTGCGTGTTGAATAGAAAGAGACTCTATTAGCGTTTTGATTGACGGGTTCTTGAGTATGAGTATAAATGCAAACTTCAATTTTTTACAATAAAAGTTGCAAAAGTAATGGATCGTTCACGCTTTAGTGATTGGCGGGGATTAGAAAATGATGAGTACCCAGATGGTACAGTAGGAAAGGGGTGATTTGTTCAAATGAGTAAACTTGGGTTCAGCCATGAGACAAATTTAAAAAATACCTTATCATTTTGTGTTTAGACCTTCAGAAATTGCCCTTTGCGATAATATTACTTTACAGAGATTCTTTTTAGATTTACATTCAACCGCGAACAAAATGAGTAGTACCTCTTTTTTTATCACGCTGTATGAGGGCCCTTCAGAAAATCTTTTGGATGTGAGGATATTGCGAAAACGGACGGGGAATATAAAAATATCGATATATTTTAAATTCCTCATCCCCACTTCTTCTTTGAGATTTGTAAGGTATCTGATGAAAAATAACCAAATTGGCGGTAGTTCTGGGGGTAGTAACAAACACTTTAGAATACCTCTCAAATAAAAAGACGGTGTGCAATATTCTGTGCAGGTTGGGAATGCACTAGTTATCATTTGGACAAAAACTCATATCCCATTCTCATCTCGGTCTTGGCAAGCTTAGAATTCGGTTCTGTCTTTCAATTAACTTAGATGTCCGGTTTTTATTAATTATTTCCAAAAATAGACGTTTTTTCGAATTAAATTACGAAAAGAAAGTTGTTGGGTATCTTCGGACCTAAAGACGTTTTTTTACATGACAAAAGGAATGGGATATTTCAAACCTTCAAATCTATTGAAATCTGAGTATTTCACCCTGTTTTGAAAATGAGCGAATAAAGGTTTGGCACCATTTAGTAATTACGTTTGAGTGGAAAGGTTACATGGGAACCCTCACCCAATCCCACCCGTAGGTAGTAAAAGTGTCGTCGGAGGGAGAGGTGATTCACGATCAATAGGCCTATTGTCCGCCACATTTACTCGTATGAAATGAATAATGCTAACTTGGTTCAAACAGGATCAAATCCGAACCCTTGTTATTTGCAGTGAACTTTGGCAATCCAAACTAGATATCCAAGGTTCCACACAGCATTCCAAATTGAATGGAGGCAATGCAGGAGAGCTTGTGATACTTTTGTTCGCACAATTAAACACACCAAACTGACAGGACCTTTATCAAAAGTATAAGTATTCAACTATTCATTTATTTGCCAGCATTTAATGCACGCGCCGGCAAACACCTGAAATCTGCAAGCGTCCACGGATCAATAATGGTCCGGAAACATGCTTCAAATCACCCCTAGTTCGTAAATGAGTATCACCCACAAAAGATTCAGAGTCAAAGTCAATATTCAACTGGATCCAGTTTTGTTTGTCCGTTTGCCAATAAAATCAGCCGTAAATTGAGAAAAAAGTCCAAAGAAGAAAGAAGTTTTCAAGTTGGAACCCAATGATCTTGTTGCGTCCTTCCAATGAGAATAACAACTTTCTTGCCTGATATCTTTTGAAAAACGCGATTATTTTTTGAAAAATAAAAATTAATAAAAACCGGACATCCTAAGTTCATTGAACAGACAATAACTACTCTTTCCATTGTATCAAAATATGTAGAAACTAACGATGACGTCACTATGACGTTCATATAGGTAATAAAGTTTAAAAAATACTGCATATAGAAGAAACAATTGGATATTTTTGCAAAATTATGGCTCAAAACAGAATATTTGTACCTTAAACATTTTCCACATGTAGAGAAACACTTAGCGTTTGACATGTTAGTATGTTGGTACTCCATTGTGGTATCAATGAAAAGAGTAAGGGAGGACTGCTATCTATGACTAAATCAAAGTCTGTGATATCCTGTGTCGTACTGGGTGTGTTGGTATTTCCCCTCCTGACGGGGGGGCGGGTGCGGCAGTGGAATTTAAATTCTTTTTGCATTGGGGGGATTGGGTTGATGAAAATTTATGGATGTGACATGGGTTTTTGCTTGAAATAGATTATTACTAGCGCGCCTAAAAATGTGCCATTTAAAAGCTAAAACTATTAAATATAATTTAAGTTGAACAAAAAAATGCGCGCAAATCGCGCGGAAAATTTACCATTTTTAAACTATTATGGTAAAATATGAGGTTATTTTGGTCAAAAACACGTGAATGCGGTATCAAACATTGGGGGGATGATCGTATTGACCATCCCCCCTCATAAAATATTGGGGTATATACCCCATCCCCCGGGATTTACGCCTATGGGGGGGGGGGGGGGTGATGCCACACCCTATCATCACTTTGGGATTTTCACCCCTAACTTTCCTATACACCGGTAGTTGTTTAATGGGGGGAGCGGGCATGAAAGGAGATAAAAAAAGTACAAGACATTAACTCATTTGAAACCGCGTTTGGTTGGGCGAAAAGAATAGAATAGAGCCGGTAACCAACCCACCCCCCCTTAGGAAGACGAGGGTTAATTAATTTGATAATTTAACATTTAATTAGGTATAAAGTATGACTTGTCACATTCATATTTCAGAGGTGTGAAACTGACTTTGGAATCAGTTCGACATGGTATCGCCTATCAAACATCAAACAGCCACTACGCGTAAACAAATTCAACATAAGCGGAAGTTAAAACATTACCTTTTTGTGGGTTTTCGATTACAATTACACGTATTGGACGCGCTTGGGCACCAGTTTAAGAATTATACATTGTTACAAGGTACATTGAACTTGTAATTAAGCCGTCGTTTCTCAAGAGTCGGAAGTGATCTGGAAACATTTTCATATTATTTCACAAGATTGTTTTAACAATACGGGTCACAAAAATCACCCAAAATGCAAGCTTATTTATTACAGTCTAGCCTCCACAAGCGACATGAAGGCTTTGATGGGGGTTTCGGTATTTCTGAACAAAAATTTCCTCTATTTGGTGACAACAACTTGCCAAAAAAAGATGGAATTGAATGTACTGTGCATTTTCCAAAAAAACCCCTACAGTCAGGGGTCACACTCCGGTCAAATTACAAGTTTTGTGGAAGCTTTTCCCGTAGTCACTGAAGGACGCGCAAGAGATCACAAACGGTCTCGGTGTATGCACATGGAACTGTTGAATAAACATCGAGTGCTAGCTTTTGTTGCGACGATGAAGGGGTATCGAATTGAATTAGGTAATTGGTGGTTTTCGCCGTTGGTTGCCTTCGCTCTATTAGTCCCAGGATAAGATATAGCTAATGCACGTAAGCCACCAAGGCTGAAAAATAGTGTTCGAGGAAGGATTATATACATTTTACAACGAGTTACTTTTCTCTCATCTTTGCGGACGTCGCCACAAAACCTCAACCAAAGCAGTTTGGCCATTAAGTCGGGTCTCCAGAGTCATGCGATTTAGTTGGACCCCTTTCTTCAAACATCAGCCACTGATATGTGAATTATTCAGATCATAACTTGCCAAGAGGTCACTTCAAATAGAAGGAGGGTTCAACAATGATAAGGATGAGTAGCAAATCTGTTTCATTTTTGGATATTTTCGCGGCGGGGTAGGGTGGTCGTGATCAAACACGCGGTCGGCCACATCGTTACCCAAAAACTGTATATTTCAAATACTAGTAATTTCGATATCGAAAAAACTAGTGTTTTGGAAATGTTGCGATTTTTTCGATATCGAAATTTTGGTAGTATGTTGTATTTACTAATATTCGATATCAATTTAAATATATTACGTCCGCCAACAATTCCTTTCCCATTACTTATTAGGTGACTAAATACGGCGCGGTACCTTGATGCATACGTTGTGTTTTTATTGGCGTTCTTTAGCTTCTTTTGCCCCACAGTATCATGGTATGTCTAGTGGAAATGCGGAGTTTTTTGCCGCGGGAATGTGGTTCTGAACGGCACGGTGTGCGGCCATTTGTTTTGTACTATTGACAAATGTATACAATGGTCTAGTAGACTAAACTCTCTGCCAATTCCTTTTCGCTTCGGCAAAAACTACGCCCGCATTCCCGCCGACCGAACCATGACAACGTACAAGGAATTTAAGCCATTTTAAAGTGTGTTCAATGGGAGGTTATTTGGTGGTGTGCGCCCTTCTAACAAGTCTTCCAGCTGTGTTTATTGTAACCGCATAGAAAACCATGTTCATCATTAATCGGCGGTTGCTTTCAATATAATCCACAAAAAATGCTTAAAAATAAAGAAAAATACTCTCCAGACAAATTAATTACAAACAATACTAAGTGTATTGACCAACCAAACTGCCATATGAATTACTCCATAGAGACAGCACTGAGTACACGGTGACAAACAAACTACGACGTTTGAGCGTTACCAATTTTCGGCGCACACCGGGGTATCCACTGTACAATGAAAGGGTGTGTATAACTAAAACCGTAATTGAAAACTTGAGTCTTTCATGCTCAAAGCCCCAAAGAAAAAATTTATGGTGTAATTCAGTCATATAGTGTTTAATTTCATTTTGATCCATTGTTCAAAGTGGCACTACTAAGAAACCGCCGTTTGGCACTCGATAAAAGGTGCAATGTTTGCCTGTTTTCGTTTACAAAGATAAAAGGTCATTGTCTCGGATAATCCATCGTGGATCTTGGATAAAAATTATTTGTGGCTTCTATAGTTCTCATGGACCATTCTATATATGTCTATAAGTATTTTGAGTTCAAAAGTCTTTGTGCAATTTATATTGGAACATATGTATTTTGAGCCATCAAAAGTCTTTAAATTTTCTTTTAGTGCAAGAAATGTAAATGATGTTTGACGTCAAAATAATAATACAACGGAAACAATTCAGTATAGATTTACTTGAAAGTGAGAGAATGACCTTAAGTTAGAGTAAAGGAGAAATGGACATGATTGCGGGGCAAGGTTAGTAGGGGGGATATATATTGTTATACTAAAATTAAATACCAAAACTTTTGTCTATCCTAAGATTAAAAAAGTATAATAACTGGTCCTATATACGGGTTATAGTAAATAGTTGTCTGGGGCAATACAAAGGCTCAAGGTTATCCCCTGGGCAATGGTTTTCAGAATGTTCGATTTTTTCAAAGCGGTTCCCCAAATTCTTCAGATAATACCACAGGATCTGATGAAAACTTACAAAGGGATGTTCACGCTTATGTTTTGTGTAATGTAAAAAAAGTACGTTTTCACAAAAATCAGAAGTGCAGGCCCAGTCTTGTGGAACTCATGAAAAAGCTTATACCACATTCAAAGTCCATTAAACACTTTCGCGATGGTCAATTAAAAGGGGCTTACTGTATTTGCGAAACGAAACCCGAAACAGAACCACCATTGGATTACACGCTGTATTTCCGTTATAAAATCGTGTAATCCAAGGGGAGTTCTGTTTCGTTTCCTTTCGCAAAATACAGTAAGCCATTTAAAAGTACCATTTTGTCACGCTATGATAATAATTAGGTTATGTATTTAAATCGTTTTGCGATCTCAACTTCTTTTCAATATTACATACATAACATAACAACATAATTTATAATGCGCCTTTTCCACTGGATACAAAGCGCAATGAGAGTAAGGAATAGCAACAGAAAGATTTTTTTTTTTTTTTTTTTTTGGTGTTCTAACACAAGAAGAAATTCCACTATAGTAATTTTTCAAAATATCAAGAAACTGACCGTTTATACCAATCTGCTGCAATTTATACCATAGTTTATCTCTTTTGATCAAATCGAATGCCTTACGAAAATCAACAAAGACGCAATATAATCTTCCTCGTTTTTTCCGCAAATATTTATGAACCACGGTTTTGAGTGCGCCTTTTCAACTGGATACAAAGCGCAATGAGAGTAAAGAATAGCAACAGAAAGAAAAAAGAATATGAGTACATCTGCAAGGTAAAACAAGTCTGAGAGCAATCAATAAGGATATAATGCGTTTTGAGCTTGGATTTGAATGTAGTAACACTAGAGCTGTTTTTGATGATTTTTGGAAGAGCATTCTACAGTTTAGGTGCAGCAATGGAGAAAGCTCTCTCTCTCTCTCTAGCTCGCTTCTTGGCCATTGGTACTTCAAAGTTGATGGTGCTAGCTGAACGTATAGACATTGCAGTTGGCCTGGATCTAATTTTGAGACAAGAGTCAATGTATGGAGGAGAGAGCCCTTGTAGATATTTAAAAACATAGGAAACGGTTTTAAAAATGATGCGTTCAGATATGGGAAGCCAGTGTAGCTGATCCAAGAGTTCATTGGCATTGGCACATTCAGGTTGGTAGCAGACCAGACGAGTACACTTATTCTGTAGCCTTTGAAGACGCTTTAGATCTTTTTTAGTAATTCGATTCAAAAGTACATTGCAATAATCCAATTTGGATAACACTAAGGCTCTAGCGATATGATGGCAAGTATATATCAAAAGTCTATGAACGGCGAAAGCGATAGATGTTACGGATTTGCCAATTTATGGATCTACAAAGGTGAGTGATATGTTCAGACATTGTCATATGCTGGTCGAAAATGACACCCAGATTGCGTATGGTTGTAGATGGAAAAACAACAGTGTCCTCAAGTGGAAGACTTAGATTTTGAGGTCTTTGATATGGAGAAGTGATATGGAGAAGATGCAAGGAAAATTTCAGTCTTGTCTTGATTTAATTTTAACTTGTTGTTGCAAGTCATCCATTTCTGAATATCGATCACACATTAGCACAGTCAACATCACCAGGAATAGTATGATCAACAATGACATACATTTGCATATCATCAGCGTAAAGATGGTACTGAACTCCATGATGACGTAATATGTGACCGACAGCATGAGTGTAGAAAACAAATCCTAACGGTCCAATGACCGAGCCCTGTGGAAGTCCATATTTCATCTTGCATTTTGTTATTAGTTGCATTTATTTGTCAAATTCTAACTTGGAGCATGTTTTTCTCCTTATTTTCTCAGCGAACCTATAATGGTATTGTTATAGTATCTTCCATTTTGTGATTAAAATATTATTTAATTTTTATTTCTCTATTTTACTTGAGAGAAGATTTCTCACGGGAAAGTACTTTGTTTATCATGCAAGGAAAATTTAAATTTCCCTAGTGCTTTATTGAGATCAGGCCGGTAGTTGACAAGATAGAGATTGAACTAAGTACTAATAATAGCCCGGGGTTTTTTCGTCTTCTGTGTGTTGCAAAACAACTGAGATTGCAAAATAGGTAGTTTTTCACGATGTCATTAATGATGTCATTTGTGTGTGTGATCCAATTGGCCAGTGTTAGGCTATTTTTATGCATGATGATGATGTTGTAATACCTATTTTAGATATTGGGGGATCTCGCCGAGAGATGATAAATAGTGCCCACTGGAAAGACCAGTATAGTTAAATCTCCAAAAATGGTAGATTGGTGCAGTACATGGTACCAGTATCAATTGATATTATACCCAGACAACATTACAATATTGGCCCAAGATAAGCCCAATATTGAAATTTTATTGGCCCAATAATGGCTTACAATATTGTACCAAGATTATTTGCTCATTGGCCCTAGAATGGGCCAATATTGGCAATACAATAAAGGGCCAATAAAGAGCCAACCTTGGACCAATACTCTGATCAATATTGGACCAATTTTTGCCCAATATTATTTTCTACTGGAAATTAATTGGCATACATTAATCCAATTAAAATATGAGCACTAATTAGCACTTAATTAAAGTGACAGGAGGAGATTTTTTTAGGATACTAATTTCTCTCCAATTTCACTGGATCGATTTAAGACCACCTACCGAGAACGTTTCGAAGGAGTATTGGACAAACAGGTGCAAAAGAAAACCGCAAACCTTGTTTTGAACTTGCCTGCTATCGTAATCGTTCCCCATAGAAGATCGTGCTTTGACTTTCTGTCGTGCACGACAGGAAGTACTAAATCATCATCTTCAGGTGTGATCTAATTCATTGATAAGCATTCCAAATATGTAAAAAACCGGGGTTCGAGAAAAATTGGGGGCGCTTCTTTCTGGAAATCTCCTCATGTCTCTTTAAAAATTGCATTCACTACCAATATATAGGACTGACCCCTCCCTCTTGATACAGGGAAAGTGTTTGTAGTACTACTATTTACAAACAGGTAGTGAAGGGAAGTTATGCAAAAATGTGTGAACATTGGATAATTACCTTTTTCCTGACATGTACATTCTATGGTGTCAAGTATATCTATGTTTGAGTTAAATATGGTTGTGTTTACATTGCTTCCCTAATCAAACTATCTTGAAAATGATCATCCAAACGCATCATACTAATTATACTAGTGATGAAAAAAGTTGCATTTATCACTTCAGAAAAATAGAATCGTCAAAAACATAACATTTGCTGGAAAAAATGAGAGGTCTTATTTGAGACCACGCCCACACTTCATAACATTCGACCAATGTTGAGTGCCAATGGAAAACCAATATTGCTCCAATATATGTCAACAAGATAATGCCAATGCTAATATTGCCAATGGGGAACCAATATTGGCTCGATATTGGTCGACAAGCTAATGCCAATGCTAATATTGCCAATGGGAAACCCATATTGGCTCGATATTGGTCGACAAGCTAATGCCAATGCCAATATTGCCAATGGGAAACCAATATTGGGCCAATATATGTATGTTGTCTGGGTAGATTCTACAGGATGTTCGCTAGTCTGCTGTCATCTTTCAAGCCAAAAAGAGCTTCTGAATCAAAAAAGGGTTCCAGTTTGTGGTCCTAAAAGTGGACATTCATGACAGACGGACATTCGTGGAATGAACTGGTCTGTTAATGCTGCGGAAATTTTATTGAACCTTGTCATCTTGAACTGCTGGACAAAAGTTAATTAAGCCCATGATATACTTCCAGTCGCAGCGATCGATTTCTGCGCATGAGCATGCGTAACACTTGATCTTGGGTCGAATACGGTATGCGCACGACCAATCGCGCGCGATGCGACTGGAAGTATGTCAGGTGCTTATCTCAGAATGCTCGCAAAAGGAACTTTTATGAGAAGATTCCATGGATATGACTTTGCATGCTGTCATTTTGGAGTCTTCGCTTGAGCGACATATGATCGCTGAACTGCAACGCGTCTTTCCAGTGGCCGTCGCCTAACGTTAACAGGCGGCGGGGGCAGGGGGGGCAGGTTTTTTGCCCCCCCTGACGACTTTGGCAGGAAAAATTGCCAAAATCATGCTTTAAATCGGCGTTTTCTTTAGCCCTCTGACCGGGAAAAAAAATTGGCCTTTTTGACCCCCCTGAGAGAGAGGGAAAATTTCCAAAACTGGGAAATTTGACCACATCAGAGGCGGGCAGGCCCGTTACGCAACTGCTGCTTTCATGTGAACTTTGGTCCCACCGGAGTGGACCATTTAAGTAATAAGCTTAAATTACATTTTTAAATATATTTACATAATTAAAATTACATTTTCATCACTGTGTAATTGATTTTTGTTGTCATATTGTGATTGTGTTTTGGACATTCCAAGTACATGAACCAATCAATTTGATAAAAAATTATAATAAAACAGAGTTATGATATAAAATTCAGATCATTTGTGCACAAGGCTCATTTGTTTGTGTTTAAAGGGTATTTCTGACCTTGACGTCCACGAGACACCGTAATGCCCATGACATACTTCCAGTCACAGCGAGGGATTGGCGTGCGCAGTACCGGATTCTGACCTAAGATAAAGTTCTCGCTATCATGTAGTTTATGCCCCCCCCCCTCCCGTCTCAACATCCCGTAATCGTATTTTCTATTCCTAGTTTGCAGCATATCCTGCAGCTTAGGCCTAATTATAGTTCCTATTTTCTAAATATTAAAACGTCAATATTTCATCCCTTAATTATCCGAATATTTTACTTTTTTTCTTATCAAAACTCTTTGGGGTAACCCGTAGTATCCATACATACGACAATCAAAGCGAAATAACACGTTAGTACGTCAGCCCGGACCAGTTTTGGGCACCAAGGGGTAGGTGGAAGAGTAGAAAATTTTCATTGCTACCACATGTTAGGTACATATGTGGGGATCATCGCCTGGGTGGATGTAGAAATCAGAAGTGGTGCAAATTTTTTATGGGCCAAAAAAGGTCAAAATTTACCCAAATAAGGTAAAAATTTGTAGAATGGTGATGTATTTATTCCAATTTCATATTAAAATGTAATAGTATTTAATTTTCCCCGCTTTATAGCAGAAGACTCAAGAAGAATTGGAATGTTGGAATCTAGGGTCAAATTTGACCCCAGAAAGGGTAAAAAATGGCTTAAAATTGACCCACATAATTTAAAAATCATAGAATTATATTATTATATTTATATTAAAATGCAGTAGTATTTCACTTTCTCCACTCTATAGCAGTAGATTCAAGAAGAATTTGAATGTTGGAATCTGGGGTCAAAATTGACCCAGAAAACGTAAAAAAAGGTCAAAATTGGCCCAAAATATGAGTCAGTAAAAGTTACAAATGGCAAGGCAATCATTCCACTTATATGCATTTAAAACTTCTAAAATGAAACCTCATTTCTATTAATAGATTGGTAGTAGAATGATTAGAATAACAAAATTTTGACATTTTGGGTCAAGATACACCCCAAAAGAGCAATATAATAGTTACCCCCCCCCCCCTTTTTTTTTTTTTTTTTTTTTTTTTTTTTTTTTTTTTTTTTTTTTTTTTTTTTTTTTTTTTTTTTTTTTTTTTTTTTTTTTTTTTTTTTTTTTTTTTTTTTTTTTTTTTTTTTTTTTTTTTTTTTTCCCCCCCAGTGAACTTCGCTCCGGTGCGCTAAAATGCCAAAAACGTTTATAAAAAGCTTCTAGGTAATCGTTCTCTCATCCTTTCCGGTCATTTTAGCGAAAAAAATGTGAAGGTAGCACCTTAGGTATGCCTTCAAAGTCGAAGGGTAAGGGGGTGGTTGCCATCCAAGGATATTTTATGGTGCATTTTTGCAAATATTATGCACAGTTTGGCTCTAAAACTCTATGTTTATGTAAAGCTAGCCAATTGCCATCATTAGAGCTGAAAAACTCATAAATCTGACATTCCTACGGGTTTTTTAGCGCAAAATCGGATTTCGCCTATTTTCTGTGGAAAATGCCAATTTTGCCGACTCTGAGACTTGATGACGTCATTGTGACGCCATACTAGGTATGTTGGTATTTATTTTGGTATCAATGGAAAGAGGAGGACCATAGCTATCCACTGGTATCAAAATCATCGGGTGTTTATAAGGAATTCTCGACCCCTTGGTAAACCGTGTTACAAAAAGGCTTGGTAAGACGAGGGTTAATTAGTTGCATCTTGATTGAGTCGCCTTGACTCCAACACCCATCTGTTAAATATTGTGCCCGTATCATTTCAACCAGTTTTTATATGATGGCTAAAAACGTGATTTATGAAGTCTCCTAGAATACTGTGTAAAAATAATAAATTATGCACTTTTTCACTCATAATATCTAAGTTAAATATTTTAAGTCCTACGATTTCACAGAATAAATGAGACAAATAGTAGCTTTCTACAGACACCAATATTATATTCTGATCACCTCCTGTAAACTCTGTGGATCCCGGAGACGAGGCTATTAGCGAGTGGATCTTTAAAAAATTTGACTCCAAAATTGACACTAGAAAGGGCTAAAAAGAGGTCAAAATAGACCCCAAAAGAGTGTGAATTAAAAGCTATAAATTGGGCAATTGTAACACTGTGGATGTTTTGAGAAGCAATAGACAAATGTTTGCACTTTTTGTCAGCTGGTAACCACATAGATATATTTGCATAAACAAAATGATTGCCATTGATCATCATTGTCGAAATCTGTGGCGTACTTCTTTGCAAAACGTCTTTATCATGCACTGCTGCTCCCCACTTCAAAGTAAATCTGGTATCTCTGCTGCATAGCATATCAGAGTAGGTTTATAATAGTGATCTGCTACCTTTATTGGACATGGAAGATAAAGGTCTAATATAATCTGGACCGTAACTTGAAAGCAATGCCCACCGAACTGTGCTCTCTTCTGTGCCACAATTGTGGATATAGAAGGTATTTCATGTTCAGTAGAATGTTTTTTCCAGGAGATATTTTCAACTCGCATGAGTTGTCTGGTATAAGTGCCAGTTAAAAGGTCCTGCAGCTCCCCCTTCATTGTCAATGTTTCCGCATCATACAGTAAGATGATTTCCACACAGGCCTGCAATCTTAGTTGCTCTGGAGACAACAGACTTTCATACTTAACCATAATAGTAAACAGTTGTGATAATTTCAGGGCAGAAATACACCAAAAGATCAGATTTAACAACATTTTAGGATAGCTTTCATTCTGAAAGACCAACTGTTCCTCCTACTGGATACAATTTTTTTTACTTAGTTTCGGGGAAAAAAAGACTGAAATTGTGGCGTATTGGTTTAAATTTTGACCAATTTGGGTTGGACCATTTTGATCCCTTTTCAAAGTTTTCCATTGCTAATGTCAGAAGAAGGAATATTAAATTAGGAGAGGGACATTTTTCAAAAGGGAACTTCCCCAAAATTACAAAGGGGGAAATTTGGTCCCCCAAAATTAAAAAGGGATCAAATTTGGCAAAAGTGGACTTTTACCTAAACATTTACACTTTTTTCATCAAAAAAGCATTAAACCCTTTTTTTCGCTCGCAAAATCTATTTTTGGCCTTTTAAAGCTCTTTTAGGGGTTATGGGGCTTTTTGGAATGGGAGCATCAGCCCCTACCGCCCCTCCCCTGGTTACAAGCCTGATATTGTGCATTGCTACCAATTTTAACCATTTTTTTAACAGAGCAAGAGTGCAGAATTATAAACCGTGCATTATTTTGACCAAATTGGGTGTAATTTGACCATTATTATCCAAAGTTTTCAATTTTTAATTGTCACTACTAATAAAAGTGAATATAGGTTTTAAATTGGTAATTGTTTAGTGAAATTTTCGCCTTAATATTGAAACATATGTATACCAAATACCATTTTCCTTTTTTTCCCATTTTAAGTCATTTTTTAACCTTTTGGTCATTTCTGGGGTCAATTTGGGCCCCAGATTCCAACATTCAAATTCTTCTTCAATCTCCAGCTATATAGTGGGGCAAATGAACTACTATTGCATTTTAAAATTAAGATGGAATAAAAATACATCACCATATTTGGGTCAATTTTGACCCCTTTTGGTCCTTTCTGGGGTCAAAAATAACTCCAGATTCCAACATTCAAATTCTTCTTGAAGCTACGGCTATATAGTAGGAGAAATTAAATACTATCATACTATAATTTGGCTAATGTTGTGTGTATGTGGGTTTGTGCACGAAAGGCTCCGCCAGTTTTGCTTCAAAGAGCGTTAAATTCACATTAAAGGTGCGTGACGATTCCGGACGGATCCTAAACTATATTTGGATGAAATCCGTTAATAAATGGCTGAAAAATCAACGAAAATGTGCTCGGTTGCTATGGTAAATTACCATTTGTTTGTAAGCGTTACTAAGCGGAGCGTATGCGTGGTGCGTTGCAACCCGGGGTTGCGACGGGGTTAAGCGTGACAACGGGCGATCACGCGTAAGACGCGACGGGCGGTTACGCGTGGCAACGGGTGATCACGCGTATTACGCTATATGCGATACGCAATGACATGCAAACGGTGTGGGGAGAGAAATAAATGGTCAAGAACACGTCATATTTTTTCGCTTTGATTGTCGTATGTATGGATACTACGGGTTACCCCACGGAGTTTTGAGAAGGCAAAATTAAAATATACGGAAAATTACGGGATGAAAAACATCCTCATTTTTTTTTAGTTATTAGGAACTATATAGGCCTAAGCTATAGGATATGCTGCAAATACGATTACGGGATGTTGTGACGGGTGGGGGGTCCACAAACTACAGGATGGCGAGAACTTTATATGGGAGTTTGAAGAGTTATGAGAAAAATATGTGGAAAATACGGGAACTACGGGTTACCCCACGGGAGTACTTTTTACTTTTGAGAAAAAAGGTACATGGAAATGTATACGGGATTAAATATTGAAGTTTTATTATTTACAAAATACGAGAAAAAAATAAAATATACGGAAAGTTATACGGGATTACATATTCAGTCGACGTTTACTTAGAAATCGGTAACTACATTAGCTATAATAGGATATGATAGGTACGGGAATTTGAGTTATAATAGTGTTAAAAATACAAAATGTTGCAACTCGGGGGAGTCCTACAGTTCAGGGTGACGGGTTTGGTTGCGGTGGTCTCGCCATAGTGTGTCAAGTCTTCAGTGATCGCTTCAGTTTCAGTGAACGCTCCCGTTCACTCAACTAGCGGGAGCACGCGCGAAGCGCGGGCCCCCGCTAGTTACATTAATTTGAAGTTGGAATCAGAATTCTATGATTTTTACC